>WWET01006331.1:7067-34925 GCA_011038615.1 Limnodynastes dumerilii
GATGTCTTCTAATGGCTCAAAACAGCAGTGGCTTCTTTATCATCTCCCCCAGCAGGAGTGGTAATTGTACGGTGGGGTGAGCGCTGAGTAAACAGACGTTGCATGGACGCTGTACGATGACTTCTCACTGAAATATTGGTAAAATCAGGTTATTATTATGGAGCATCGGAATATGAATATTTTGCAGAGTGACTTTCTTTGGTCGAGGTCTTGGTGGGTATTTACGCTTAAGGTATCTCTCGTGTCTTTATCATTCTGCGTATGCGCATTATTCTTGATGAACGCTGCGATCGTTCTAAGCCGTGGCTCTGGGATCCTTTCCTCCCTGACTCGGATGAATTGGCTTTTTAGAATCCTTTGGTATTGGATTCCAGCACATGAAAGGCGCATTCCTCGAGAGGCGGACACCAGATAAAGCTCGTACAGTGCAAACATTGTGGGCAAACATTTGCGCTGTTTACACTGTGGGCTGATGAGGCACTAGTGTAGTTAGAGTGTGATTGGGGTGAGAGTGTGGCCGTTTCCATTGTGGGTGGGACTGTGAACACTGGAAGTCATAGTCATGTGACCGGGATTGATGAGGTCTGGAAGTAAGTCATGTGACCGGGATTGATGAGGTCTGGGAGTAATAATCATGTGACTGACTGGGATTGATGAGGTCTGGGAGTAATAATCATGTGACTGACTGGGATTGATGAGGTCTGGGAGTAATAGTCATGTGACCGGGATTGATGAGGTCTGGGAGTAATAGTCATGTGACCGGGATTATTGGGGTCCTCATATTGAATGTTGGGGCACAGTAACCGCTTAGTGTTTTTCTGCTGCTTTCGTCTTGTTTATACAGATGAAGTGGAATAATTGGAAAGGAGACTCCATGTTGTGTTCATTGTCGTCCCTTGGGGTGAGCGCTCGTGAGATGTCACATGAATGGGGATTTTTTTCTGTTTTTTGTTCCTTATTTTATTTTTATTATAATTCTGTTCAGGGCCTGATGGTGACTTAGGAGCAGTGTAGGGATGGTCAGAGCCAGGCAGCAGTACACCCGTCGCTATGTACCACGGTCTCTGAGAGCTCCGTGTTCTGACGCCACGCGGGGCGCTTCATACACCAACATTTCCTGTACTGTGTTTTCTCACCCAAAAACGGGATGTGTGTGTGTGTGTGTGTGTTCATGTGTGATTTGTGTACTATCAGGACAGTGATGTATGTGCTCTTCTCATGATGATCTGCTGTTGTCATGTCAGGTCTGTGAGCCGGTCCTGTTCCCTCCTCTGCACGGCTCAGCCATCTCCCGTCATTGTGCATCGTCTCTTCCTTAGAGATCTCTCATATGAACATGTTGATTATTGATCGGTCAGAATGGCGTCTCTCTGCTGTGATACATGGGATATAGGGTAGAATAGTGCAGTATCCTATGCACCAATCACGCCAGCTCTGTAGCATTACTCTGCAGCGTGATTGGTGATTGGACATAGTGAAGTCGGGGTTAACGAGTCTCCCACGCTGCGTCCAGGCTTCTCCCGGATTAGGGACGCGGTTTGTGCAGATATAGCCTGGAATATCGTCTGTCTCCGCCGCTTTAAATCCAATAAAAAGCAAAAGCGTCCGAGCGTTTTCGCCATAGCGAGCACTTGGGTGAAAGCTTCTTCCTGTTGCGTAATAACTCGGAGGTTCTCTCCCTGTGTCTCTGTGTCATTGCCTTATTCTGTAATTAGTAAAAGAGGATATTGATTTTCATATATTTAGCAGGTGGACGAGTTCTTATTTCTCTTCTGCGAATAATGAATTATTGTTTATTTTGTAATCTATTTGCATTGTATGAGAAAGAAACTCTCCCTCCATTATCACACCACTGTCCAGCGTCTCCTGTCCTCCTCGTAGGGTCTCTTGTATGTTACAGCGTCTCCTGTCCTCCTCGTAGGGTCTCTTGTATGTTGTCACAGCGTCTCCTGTCCTCCTCGTAGGGTCTCTTGTATGTTGTCACACTGTCTCCTGTCCTCCTCGTAGGGTCTCTTGTATGTTGTCACAGCATCTCCTGTCCTCCTCGTAGGGTCTCTTGTATGTTGTCACACCGTCTCCTGTCCTCCTCGTAGGGTCTCTTGTATGTTGTATGTTGTCACAGCGTCTCCTGTCCTCCTCGTAGGGTCTCTTGTATGTTGTCACAGCGTCTCCTGTCCTCCTCGTAGGGTCTCTTGTGTTGAGTTCTGCTATACACGTTGCTGACATTACATGAGTTATAAAGATAATTGCAGTCACCTCGGTATTGGGCAGCTCAGCCACTAACCAGAACCCTGATATAATTATAGCGCATCTTGTATATTCGGTTGGAGAATAACCACAGAGTTACACAAGATCCGGATCTTGTGCTGAAGATTGCAAGATTGTGTGAAGTCTTTGTAACTCGGGGAAGATAAAGTGATATGAGTGAGAATCTATCTTGTAGAAGTGGTATGAGGGTGCAAGGAATAATATCCAGACACATGAGGAAAGTAGAGGTGGTATGAGGGTGCAGGGTATTATGTACTGAAATATGAGGGAAGTAGAGGTAGTATGAGGGTGCAGGGTATTATATGAGGGAAGTAGAGGTAGTATGAGGGTGCAGGGTATTATATACTGAAATATGAGGGAAGTAGAGGTAGTATGAGGGTGCACGGCATTATATACTGAAATATGAGGGGAAGTAGAGGTAGTATGAGGGTGCAGGGTATTATATACTGAAATATGAGGGAAGTAGAGGTAGTATGAGGGTGCAGGGTATTATATGAGGGAAGTAGAAGTAGCATCTGAGTGCTGAGCATTAGGTCACATTAGGAGAAGTGAAGGGCGTCTGCTGGCGCTGGGCGGTATGATTCTCTCGTAGCGATATCCTCGGATAATGTTCCGGCCTCCCGTACGTCCCAGCTCCGGTGCTTTTGGCGCCAGCCGCGTGTGACCGCCCTAATCACGCTGTGTCGTTTCTCCCGGCAGGTGCGGCACAGGACGTCGGATCAGGTGATGGCGCTGAAGATGAACATGATGAGCAGTAACCGCGCCAACATGCTGAAGGAGGTGCAGCTGATGAACCGCCTGTCCCACCCCAATATCCTGAGGTACGAGGCCCTGACACCCTAGACCGGGCCCCTCTGCCACAAGCAGGTTGTGTTCTGTCCTGTTACCGATGTCAGCTCATCTTTATGGCACAGGTTGGCGCAGTGATGTCGGTTGGGGATTGGTGGGCAGAGTCTGCCAGGGACTGGCACCAGTAGAGTTATGCAGAGGGTGAGAGCACAGGTCGGGATGGCGCTGATTTGGCCAGTGTGGCACAGCAGGGGTAGCGGTGATGGCGGACGTTTCACAGCTGTGCGCTCTGGTGGCGTCCGTTATTTCTCGGAGCAGCGCTCAGTACAATAGCATATAATTAGAGACAGCGCCTCGTGTTGATAGTTCCGGGCATTGCGCAGCACGCGGTGATGGCCTATTAACCCTTTCCCAGCCTCTCCCGGCACTGAAGGGGTTAGTTATTGGCGTGCTGCCTGCTCCTGGCCGCGTCTATTTATATTGAGCGATCCCGGGGTTTACGACGGCTTTCTCCGGCTGTATCGCTATTGCGCTGCAGGCTCTTTACGAGGTATTTTTAGCAATGAGATGTTTGCGGGGTGAGATCATCCCCCGAGATCGCTTCTGCTGCAGGATTTTGGAACAAATTGTTTCATTAAATTTTGACACATTTCCACTTTTTTTTTTCTATCCACTTAAAATATCAGCAGAAATCTCCCGTCCTGCGACCGCGGCAGAAGTTTCCTGGCACGGCCGCGGTTTGGGGATCTCAGTGCAGCTGGTCTCTGATTGGTGCGGGATTGGCGGGTAGCAACGGCTGTATCTGCCCCACATGACATATTGATGCACTCTGAGGCGTGTTCCGGGTGCGGAGTGTCCATGTCTGTATCAGTATCATGTCCCTTTATCTGTGAAGGATCCGGAGGGGACCTTACACGTTACTGACATTCAGGAGCCATTAAGTCTCTATATTGTGCAGTATATGACATGAAGTGTTTTTGTGGCAAGTTATTCTGGTCGGTGTTTGTGGTTATTATGTGACAGTTTCTGTAATCTGCCAATCGGGTTGTAGCTTTTATTTTGTTCTAGGAAAATGCCAGCTGGGCTCTTATTGGTTGGTTATGGGTGACACCCATTGTTCTGTAGCAGCTGTGCTTTGTTATGGAGGGAGTCATCTGAACACGGCTTGGATCTCTGTCTTGTGTATTATGTTGCTGTTACCGGTCGGACGCTGCGCTGTCTTCAGGGTAATGTGATAATGTCAGCCCTTTTATTGCCTGGACGCGATCCACCCGGACACAGCGCTGTGGATCTTATTACTCCGTAAAAGGGCTTTTTCAGCAGATAAGATGGGACTTTGATTGGGGAGGTCGCTGCGTTGTGTCTGTGTTTGGTGTTTGGCTGATTTGCAGTCGTTGTGTGATTTGGTTCTATCTTGCTGAGGATCTGAGTCATAGTCTGTGATATCCAGTTTCTGGACTTTGCTCTGTTCATGGTGTGTTTGATTTTTGAGGTGTACAGTGCGAGGAAAAGGGATTACTCCTCTATCCGGCCCTGATGACTTTAGCAAAGACTCTGCTCTCCCATGGAACCTGTACTACACCATATCGGGGGCGGAGGGGCTGCAGCTGCTGCGTTCTGCACAACTTTGTGTTTAATTAGAGTTGAGTGTAGATAACGCCCCTCCAAACATTAAATCTACGCGGGTTTTCCAATCCACGAGCTGCGTTTCTGTGCAATAACCCTGCTGAGCGCCAATCCGTGGCACAGCCCAGCATCTGCTGTACAATCTCTCACATTGTCTCCTCTCTCCTAGGTTCATGGGGGTCTGTGTTCATCAGGGGCAGCTTCACGCATTGACAGAGGTAAGATCACTAAATGGCCGCCCCCTGTAACGCAGGAAGGCCAGAATTGCAGCAATGCATCCAGTAACGTCTGTGTGTGACAGTGCCCGCAGGTGCTTGTGTAATACCCGCTGTGTAACACGTGCCCGTTATTAGCCCACAGCATTTCTGCAAATCCCATCAGAGGTGTGAGCGATTCATTGCTGAGAGCGTTTCCTGCATCAGATATGACATTACATTAGTGGTTATTACAGTGCGGCTCTTTATTAGATCTTATATTGCCGGCATTGCAGCGGACCCCACACAGCAGGGTCCAGATACACTTTATTGTGGCCTGGTGAGGGTGTCAGACTTGCCCCTGTCTGTATCTGCCCCGCCGTGTAACATCTGTATTATGGCTCCTGATATCTCCTCATGTTATTCTATGTCTATGTTCTGGGTCCACTGAGGTGTATTACAGTCTTCTCAGGTGCCGCTTCAGTCTTGTTCTCAGTCAGGATGGAAATTAGGGCAATAAATCAGGACTCTGTGTAATCCTATTACAAAACCAAAATTCAGTTCACCAGCATTCCCGTCCTTCCGACCAGAGGTAAACCGTCCGCTAAGATCTTCCCTCCCACTGCAGAGCATTGAGAAACTGTACATCGATGTGTACACTGTCCATGAGGCAAGACAATGGCCACCGCCGGCCAGGGGGGTATATAAGATGCCACTACTAGAGGTGTAATAGAACATGAGGACGTGTATATACTGGAGGGTGACAGGTACAGGAGGGGACATTATATAAAGGAAGAGGTGTAATAGAACATGAGGACATGTGTATATACTGGAGGGTGACAGGTACAGGAGGGGACATTATATAAAGGAAGAGGTGTAATAGAACAGACTGTATGGGTTGTGTGATTTTAATCTGCCGTCACTTTCTGTACTCATTGTGACGTTGTCTGTCTGGCCTGTATGCAGTCAGACCCTCTATACTCGGTCTGTACGGTGTCTTGGAAGTGACAGTCTCTGGATCAGACACTTTCTCTTCTGCTGACCGCTGGCATCTCCCTGGACCCGGCCGTTGTTTCAGTGACAGATCAGCTCACTCAGCGCTTGGCCCTTAATGAGATATTCTGAGGTTATATTTTACGGCTGCTTGGAACATTCCACTTGTGGATGACTGATTTTCAGGGGGAGGGGGCATAGGTCTGAAATCTGAGGATGGGACCCCCCCCCCTCATTTTGATGGCATCAGGTGATTGTTGTAAAGTATTAATTTGTAAGACTAGCTTCTTGTCTGGGGAACAAAGGAGTCTATGGTGCGTTTTCTGAGTCTTCACAATGAGACGGGATTTGGCGTCTGTGAGGTTTCTCCTGTGTGATTCAGTTTCTGCAGAGCGATCACCCGTCATAGAGAATAATCACATAGAAATAATGTAATAATGAAGTATTTGCTTTAGCGGCCCGCATCCAGTATTGGGTGGAATGGTCAGTGGTCGCGGTGCGGCCGGGCGGAGTATTATCTATTATTTTATCCTCCTTTCCCCAATGAACGTCCCTTCGGGGCTGCAGACGGGGCTCACTCTAATCCCCCGGCCTGAATGATTGAGAGCAGGTCTGTGCTGATGCTGAACCATCGTATTGAATCGGATTTGCACCTTGGTAAAGCCGTTGTTCTGCAGGGTACGTAGAATCTGGTGACGGTCCTAGAGAAACGTGAATCGCGGTGGAGTAAATAACGCTGTCCGCCATTTTTTGCTGCATGGAGCAGCGTCTGGTAATGACGTATCTTGTCCAGAGGCGACGTCCGGCCCTGAGTCCTGATTGAGGACACCGCAGTTGCACCACTCCCAATACCGAAAACACAACGCCCGATAACCGCCGTCTCCAGTCTCCGCTCTCACAATCCCTCATTGTGCTGCGACGGTTGTTTGCTCTGTGTTGGGTCGATGCCAGATGAAGCATTAAATAAATAGCTGAGAATATTGCAGATGGAGCTCTGGGAGAGGAGGCGTCTTGTGCTCTGCTCTTCTATTCCCTGTGCTCAGTCTGCTATACCTGGGATATTCATACAGCCTGGCCTGCGTGTGCAGTCACCTCTCATTACCATGCTGCCGGATCCTATGTGATCTCTGCTTGTAGACGAGGGTCAGTCGCGATATGGGGGAGGGGCTTCTCCGGCGTCTCCTCATCGTCTCCTGTGTCTCCCAGTATATTAATAGCGGAAACCTGGAGCAGCTTCTGGACGGAAACCAGCACCTGCCGTGGACGGTCCGGGTGAAGCTGGCGCTGGACATGGCTCGGGGACTGGCCTATCTCCACTCCAAGGGCATCTTCCACCGCGACCTCACGTCAAAGGTAGGCGCTGCGGCTTTATGTCCACGTTATACGCGCTGACGCTGCACGGATCCCATAGAAATATTACAGGACAGATCATGTTCTCTGTAGGACTATAGGTAACAGGACTGGTTATGTGTTCTCTGTACGGCCACAGATGACAGGACTGGTTACACTTTCTCTGTATGGCTGCAGGTAACAGGACTGGTTATGTGTTCTCTGTATGGCTGCAGGTAACAGGACTCTGTTGGACCATAGGTAACAGGACTGGTTACGTGTTCTCTGTACGGCCACAGATGACAGGACTGGTTCCGCGCTCTCTGTACGGCCACAGATAACAGGACTGGTTCAGCGCTCTCTGTAGGGCCACAGATGACAGGACTGGTTTTTCGCTCTCTGTACGGCCACAGATGACAGGACTGGTTCAGCGCTCTCTGTAATGTAGTATTCCTGGTGGCTCCCGTGCTTTGCGGGATGTCTGTATTTTCAGTCTTGCTCAGTGATTGATGCTCAGCCCGCGGGTGTTTCTAGCAGACCTGTCTCCCCCATTGCTGGGTCGCCCCCTGTGCTCCTGGCATCAGGCAGAGGCTCGTCCTCCCCTTCCTGTGTTTAGCGGCTCAGTAAACAGACCGCACACTCGCTAAGCCGTCGTCTCGTTCAGCATCTGGAAGGTGGGAAACAGATGTTTCCAGCTGCGTCTCACACAAGAAGCTCTGTGTCTGAGTGGCACGTACTGACCTGTGGACGTGTTCAGGAATCTCTCCATTACATACCAGTAAATATCAGGACATTCCATCACTGAGGAAGGGGCCACAGCTGGCTCTTGTGAGGTGCAACAGAACAGCGCCCCATAGTGGTCAGACTCCTGCTCCAAGTCTGTGGTGATGTCTTCCAGGAAATTCCTTATATGTAATAACAAGTGTCATCCAGTCTCTAGGTTTAGTCTGGTGGATAAACTCTATGCAGATGGTTGTGTAGCGCAGGGGGAGGGGCTGGCATGCACGTGTAGCACAGGGGGAGGGGCTGGCATGCACGTGTAGCACAGGGGGAGGGGCTGGCATGTACGGGTAGGGATGTGATGAGATGAGATGTAATATAATATAGTATAATATAATGTGATGAGATGTAATATAATATAATATAATGTGATGAGATGTAATATAATATAATATAATGTGATGAGATGTAATATAATATAGTATAATATAATGTGATGAGATGTAATATAATATAATATAATGTGATGAGATGTAATATAATATAATATAATGTGATGAGATGTAATATAATATAATATAATGTGATGAGATGTAATATAATATAATATAATGTGATGAGATGTAATATAATATAATATAATGTGATGAGATGTAATATAATATAATATAATGTGATGAGATGTAATATAATATAATATAATGTGATGAGATGTAATATAATATAATATAATGTGATGAGATGTAATATAATATAGTATAATATAATGTGATGAGATGTAATATAATATAATATAATGTGATGAGATGTAATATAATATAATATAATGTGATGAGATGTAATATAATATAATATAATGTGATGAGATGTAATATAATATAATATAATGTGATGAGATGTAATATAATATAATATAATGTGATGAGATGTAATATAATATAATATAATGTGATGAGATGTAATATAATATAATATAATGTGATGAGATGTAATATAATATAATATAATGTGATGAGATGTAATATAATATAGTATAATATAATGTGATGAGATGTAATATAATATAATATAATGTGATGAGATGTAATATAATATAATATAATGTGATGAGATGTAATATAATATAATATAATGTGATGAGATGTAATATAATATAATATAATGTGATGAGATGTAATATAATATAATATAATGTGATGAGATGTAATATAATATAATATAATGTGATGAGATGTAATATAATATAATATAATGTGATGAGATGTAATATAATATAATATAATATAATGTGATGAGATGTAATATAATATAGTATAATATAATGTGATGAGATGTAATATAATATAATATAATATAATGTGATGAGATGTAATATAATATAATATAATGTGATGAGATGTAATATAATATAATATAGTATAATATAATGTGATGAGATGTAATATAATATAATATAATGTGATGAGATGTAATATAATATAATGTGATGAGATGTAGTCTCATGACTCTCTCTCTACCTGAGAGCCAGATGTAGAGATCAGGGGCCATGTTGTCACGTGCACAGACACTTGCTCCACATACAGAGGGGAATGTCTTACAAGTCATCTCCAGCATACTTCAAGACAACATTTTTAATGTCCCATAAGGACGCGTCTATCCTAATAACAAAGAAGTGGATTTCCGTTACAGCTTGTGACACTTGTTTGACTATAATGCAGGAGCAGCGCGGGGGCTGGAGATGGAGGCTCAGGGATCTGCCAGTGCTTATTTTAGGATTTCCAGGGGCTGTTTTCTGATTTAGCTGCCAATGGAGTTAAAAGGAAGCTAAATGCTCCTCCCCCTTACAGAGGGGTGTGGCTTAGACCAGATGGCATCGGCAGAGTCGGTCCCTGCGCATCTTCAGTGTAGAAGGGTTCATTGTTACACTGGGGGGATGTTCATGTCTCTGTTCAAACCAGGTCTCTATCCCCCTCTCCATCATTGTGACGGCCCCCCCCCAGCTGGAGATCGGCCTCTATCATGTAAAACTGTGCCCTCTGCGATCAGATTGTCAGCTCTCCGTTCCGCGTGCTTCTGCTGTGTCCTCTATCAGATTGTCAGCTCTCTGCCCCGCGTGCTTCTGCTGTGTCCTGTGATCAGATTGTCAGCTCTCCGTCCCGCGTGCTTCTGCTGTGTCCTCGATCAGATTGTCAGCTCTCCGTCCCGCGTGCTTCTGCTGTGTCCTCTATCAGATTGTCAGCTCTCCGCCCCGCGTGCTTCTGCTGTGTCCTGTGATCAGATTGTCAGCTCTCCGTCCCGCGTGCTTCTGCTGTGTCCTATGATCAGATTGTCAGCTCTTCGTCCGGCGTGCTTCTGCTGTGTCCTCTATCAGATTGTCAGCTCTTCGTCCTGGGTGCTTCTGCTGCGTCCTATGATCAGATTGTCAGCTCTCCATCCAGCGTGCTTCTGCTGTGTCCTATGATCAGATTGTCAGCTCTTCGTCCGGCGTGCTTCTGCGGGTTTGAGGCCAAGCCGCTGTATAATGAACGTTTCTAGCAGCGGGTCCTGTGATTGGCCGTCGGCTGCAGCGTGTACATAAGGATTATCCTCAATCCCATTAAGGTGGATTCTCTCATCCGGTTCTCTGCAATCCTGCAATGTGACCTGCAGTGAGACCTGTCATTACGCTCCTGTCATCTGTCTAGTAGATCATCCCGTTTAATGATTTCCTGGAACACGTCCGTCGTATGTTACACGATTCCGGCTTTGGCTGCATATTCTATGAGCATCATGTGATCAGTGCGGAGAATACGCTGTACGTTCATCAGGCCGGGTGTCGTGTTAGTTCTGTGGCCAAACCCGCATCTCAGACTCCTCCCGCGCTGCACTCTCTCCTCTGGAACTCTGCCTTACTGGAACAAACTATCCTACATCATTGTAACGACCTCTCCTCCCCCAGCTCCTGTTATTCTGTACAGCGTTGCGGCGCCTTCTAAATGGCTATAAAGGGTGATGATAGGTCTTTCTGCACTAGTGATGTCACATATGAGTATAAATAATAGGGGTGAATAAGTGTCCTCGCAGGTCGCCTGTGGATTGAGTTCTCCTGAGTGGGCGGGGCATTGGCTGCCATTAGTGGGTGTGGTCAGTTTATATTGGACATGTGATAGAAATGCGCGTCTGTCGTGTGCGGTTCTCTTTATAAATGGCATCTTTGTGTGTCTTGCCTTTCAGTCAGCAGAATGAGAAGCTCGCCGTGGTGGGGTCCCCGTACTGGATGGCTCCGGAGGTCCTGCGAGATGAGCCGTATAACGAGACGGTGAGTCCAGACATTGCCTATAACGATACAATCCGGCCGGGACTCGCTCTCCAGGGTCTCCCGTCATCGCCATTAGTTTCGATTAATTGGGGGAGTAATCGTTGGCGAGCGTGTGAATGATCGGCCCTTGTATGTGGCCTTTACACCCTATAGAGCAGGATAATGAGTCCTCCATTGATTCATACCTTGCGCTGCGTCAGGTGACAGGGCGCGTCCAGCGTTCTCCTTTATCAGTCTCCGGGATTCCTGTGTTGTGTGAGGAATAGGTGACATTCTTTGAGTAAAGCAAACACGAGCCTTAATACATTGACTGGTAGTTACATATTAGCCCGGCCTCAGATAGTGATCTCTGGCCTATAAATCAGGGAATATTTCTGCCGGGTAAATATCTGAAAATCACTGGGGTTTTATTATTGTCCACGGTTTCTGTCACCTCCAATCACTTTCCATTCACAAACACAAGTGATTGCAGCGCTGTGTAACCGGCCAGCCCGACCCCTGCCAGGCGATATCACTTCCTTACAGTGTCTGCTAGATGGCGCTGCTCGGCCTCCGCTGTCATGCTGGAAATGAGCGCCAGCCCCCGGGGAGCAGGGTCTCATTACATACTGACAGCCTCTTTCTCCCCCCCTCCAGGCCGACGTCTTCTCCTATGGGATCATCTTGTGCGAGATCATTGCCCGGATACAGGCAGACCCGGATTATTTGCCCCGCACAGAGGTAAGGGGCGTTTTCTGAATTTACTGAAGCCTCCAATGAGGGACAAGTGTTGACATTGCCCAGATCCCCAGCCATTGTGTATCGAGATTGTGGTTGCTAGGGGAAACGACATCCCCATAATCTGTGACTCTAGAAGCACTCTGTGACCTGTTGGCTGACATCTCTTTATGGCCTCCTGACGGCTTTATCGGGAATGTTTGAAGTGTTTATGGCACGTGGTGTCCATGGTAACACAATACCAATCATACAAACGCTGCGGAATGCGAGGTCCAAAGTTTAGATGTGAAATGCACAAACACCTATAAAGCAGTCAGAAAAACACCAACACTGCCCCCTACAGCCTGCAGGAGGGAGAGCGGCTTGTGCAACATAAACATCCCCACAGCAATATATTGTGCCGAATGTATTGTAATATAGGACACAGCGCAGGACAGCAGAATGTATTGTAATATAGCGTATATAGCGCAGGACGTGTAGTATAGGACACAGCGCAGGACAGCAGAATGTATTGTAATATAGGGTACATAGCGCAGGACAGCAGAATGTATTGTAATATAGGATACATAGCGCAGGACAGCAGAATGTATTGTAATATAGGATACATACCGCAGGACAGCAGAATGTATTGTAATACAGGACATGGCGCAGGACAGCAGAATGTATTGTAATACAGGACATGGCGCAGGACAGCAGAATGTATTGTAATGTAGGACACAGCGCAGGACAGCAGAATGTATTGTAGTATAGGATACACAGCGCAGGACAGCAGAATGTATTGTAATATAGGATACACAGCGCAGGACAGCAGAATATATTGTAGTATAGGGTGTACGGCGCAGGACAGCAGAATATATTGTAGTATAGGGTGTACTGCGCAGGACAGCAGAATGTATTGTAGTATAGAGTATATAGCGCAGGACGTGTAGTATAGGGTGTACGGCGCAGGACAGCAGAATGTATTGTAATGTAGGACACAGCGCAGGACAGCAGATGTATTGTAGTATAGCGTGTACGGTGCAGGACAGCAGAATGTATTGTAATGTAGGACACAGCGCAGGACAGCAGAATGTATTGTAGTATAGCGTGTACGCTGCAGGACAGCAGAATGTATTGTAGTATAGCGTGTACGGTGCAGGACAGCAGAATGTATTGTAATGTAGGACACACAGCGCAGGACAGCAGAATGTATTGTAATGTAGGACACACTGCGCAGGACAGCAGAATGTATTGTAGTATAGGGTGTACGGCGCAGGACGTGTAGTATAGGACACAGCGCAGGACAGCAGAATGTATTGTAGTATAGAGTATATAGCGCAGGACGTGTAGTATAGGGTGCACGGCGCAGGACAGCAGAATGTATTGTAGTATAGGGTGTACGGCGCAGGACGTGTAGTATAGGATACACAGCGCAGGACAGCAGAATGTATTGTATAGGGTGTATTATGGTGTATTGCGGTGTAGGGTGTATAGTGGTGTATTATGGTGTATTGCGGGGTAGGGTGTATTATGGTGTATTATGGTGTGTTATGGTGTGTTATGGTGTGTTATGGTGTGTTATGGTGTGTTATGGTGTGTTATGGTGTGTTATGGTGTGTTATGGTGTGTTATGGTGTGTTATGGTGTGTTATGGTGTGTTATGGTGTGTTATGGTGTGTTATGGTGTGTTATGGTGTGTTATGGTGTGTTATGGTGTGTTATGGTGTGTTATGGTGTGTTATGGTGTGTTATGGTGTGTTATGGTGTGTTATGGTGTGTTATGGTGTGTTATGGTGTGTTATGGTGTGTTATGGTGTGTTATGGTGTGTTATGGTGTGTTATGGTGTGTTATGGTGTGTTATGGTGTGTTATGGTGTGTTATGGTGTGTTATGGTGTGTTATGGTGTGTTATGGTGTGTTATGGTGTGTTATGGTGTGTTATGGTGTGTTATGGTGTGTTATGGTGTGTTATGGTGTGTTATGGTGTGTTATGGTGTGTTATGGTGTGTTATGGTGTGTTATGGTGTGTTATGGTGTGTTATGGTGTGTTATGGTGTGTTATGGTGTGTTATGGTGTGTTATGGTGTGTTATGGTGTGTTATGGTGTGTTATGGTGTGTTATGGTGTGTTATGGTGTGTTATGGTGTGTTATGGTGTGTTATGGTGTGTTATGGTGTGTTATGGTGTGTTATGGTGTATTGCGGTGTATTATGGTGTATTGCGGTGTATTGCGGTGTATTATGGTGTATTATGGTGTATTGCGGTGTATTGCGGTGTATTGCGGTGTATTGCGGTGTATTGCGGTGTATTGCGGTGTATTATGGTGTATTGCGGGGTAGGGTGTATTATGGTGTATTGCGGTGTAGGGTGTATTGTATGTGACAGTATCTGTATAACGGTTTGTTCCTCTTCCGCGTAGAATTTCGGGTTGGATTACGACGCCTTCCAGCACATGGTCGGGGACTGTCCCCCTGACTTTCTTCAGCTGACCTTTAACTGTTGCAATGTGAGTATCCCAAATGCTCCCTTCCAGGTGACTCTATCCACTTCTACCCCACGAAGCGTCCACCGCGTGAGAGGTCCGGCCTGAGCTGGGGAGACCGTTATATACCGTGACTAGAGCGGAGGGATGAAGATTTATAACCTAACGCTATGAATGCGATTCCCGGTCTCTCACGCTCTGGATCATCCCCTGCCCCTTATATTCCAGCTGAAATCTCCAGCTCACGTCTGACAATAGTAGTGATACCGGTCTGTGTGAACGTGTCAGGTGGTCAGCGACGTTATACCGTGTGTATTGATGGTTTCTCTTCTCAGATGGATCCAAAGCTGCGTCCGTCCTTTGTGGACATTGTTAAGCAGTTGGAGAACATTTTGAATCGTACGATAAAAGAGGAGGCGGAAAATGAGCGCAGGGTGAACAGCCCGGAGGTTACAGAGACCGTGCCGCTGAATAAAGGTGAGCTCACGCGTCAGACTGCAATACTAATCAATGACGGGGCCACATAAGGCACTAACATGTAATCCCACAGCAGAAACGTCTTGTGGAAGTGTTACAAGCTGTAACAAACATGTTTGACATGAATACAGAACCTGGGGAGTGCAGGTGCTGGCTCTGATGCCCGTCGCCGGTCTGGCCTGTGCCCAATACCAATGCTGCTTGCACCTGACTGAGATGTTTGTGTTTTCCAGGCACCATTGAGAAGAGCCAAGGGGTCAAGCGCCTCATCGCAACGCCGCAAGACGACCGAATCCCGCAGAAATCACCGCGGCCAAGACGCAACATCACGCTGTCCCGCAGCCAGTCCGACGTCTTTGCGCGGAAGGGAGCGCGGAAGATTAACGTGCAAGACCCCTTTTACACTCCCAGCAAGGGGGCGCTGCGCAAGGTTAACCCTTTTAACGCCAGGGAGGACTTGAAGGGAGGAAAGATTAAATTCTTCGACATGCCCAGCAAATCGGTCATCTCCCACGTCTTTGACTTGCACTCCCCCAAGATCGGAGCGGCCCCGGCACCGGGCGCGTTGCGGCAGCTATTCAGCCAGGTGGACACAGTGGATGGCGGTTACGTCCCGCAACGGCGCTGTAGGTCTCTGCCGGTGTCTCCAGAGCTTATAAAAAGAGACTTCTTGCCCTCTGCAGCGCTGACAGCCACGGCGGGAAAGTGCGACCTTGCGCAGGTGAGCGGTGATGTGCGAGCAAAGCTGCTCTGTAATATCAAATATGGCGTCACCGAGATTCCCGCCTATAGGTCCCGGTCCCCGGTACAGGACGAGGACATGGACTGTACCGATGCGACCAGTGCCCTGGATGGAAATCTCTTCTGTTCCTCCGCACCGGAGACCAATGACGTAGACGAGTATTGTAACCAGCTGCAGGTCAGCAAAAAGACGCCCAGCCAGCGTTCTCAGGCGTCCGGTCCTGGCCTCCCGCCAGCGTTGTCCCCGGGCTCCGAAGCCATGGAAATCGAAGATGAACTGAATGAGAACTGTCTACGTGACCCAGTGTCTGGCAGCCGGACCACGTAGAGGCATCCGGCGGAGTCCATTCCATCTATTACACAATTAGGAAACGGGGGAAAATCTGGAATCTAGCCCTCCCCTGGTTTCCTAAAGAGCTGTAACACCCGCTCTCATCCTGGCGACTGGAGGACATTACACAACGCGGGGTCCAGAGCGCTGGATTCCGTACCTGGAAGAACCGTCTGGGAGATGATTACAGTCTGAGAGCACAAGGAATACAAAATGGCCATTGCACAACTGCGCTGGTACTCCGGTGTATAGCGCAGCAATCAGGGCAGGATTTATGGTCTATCGGGACCCGTTTAATGCCCCTAGGATGCGCCAGCCAGTGAATGCATTCAGTGAAATCCCGTTCGTGGCTTGGCTACTTCTAGAATAGTCTAATGATCTCTTCAGCCGCTGATGTAGTCTTTGTAACAAGCCCTGGACGGATAAATATATACGTTTTACGCCTTCACTTGTTCGGTGCTAATAATCTCCGACTCACCCTTCCGTATAATAATTAAACACCTTCATTTCAGGAATTGTGAACCATTTTTAGTTCTGGGCCGTTATGGAAACTCCACTAAGATAACCGGCCGGGTGGAACGTGGATTTTCCAAGTGTCATCTGTAAAACTTCTTCTCATCATTTTCTGCCGGCTTTAATCAGAGACGTAATCGAGTTGTGAGGAATTGAAGACCTGCAGAAGGGGCGTTATAATCGCACATTGACTATCAATGCAGGAATGGTACATGCTCTGATACCATTACCAGCCCCCCTGTACGGGTTCTGAAAACGCCTGGTATAAACGCACACGTGTTCGAGTTGCGCTGCTCAGTTATCTTAGAGTATTCCACGGAGTAGTGATAATGTCCCTGTATCCTCTATGTCAGGGAACCCTCCTTTCAGATACATTGTATTTCCCTGTTGTAAGGTTAAATGACAAATTTATGTAAAAAATGATATATTCTATATGGAAAGTATAAATAATTTGGTGTCTGCCTTCCGCAGGATCTATACTGCACGGGACACAGGGGTCTTCTAGCTATCTGATCACCTGGGTGTAAGTGGCGCCCCCCAGCTGCCTAATCCGTATTGCTGAAAAAAACATGAATCTCTGGTTCATTGTGTTGCATAAAATTACCACTTTACACAAACTAATGGGGCTCATGGGTGAGAATGCTGCTTAGCCATCCAATAGGAAGTGACTACCTTAACTGTGATGTCACCAAGTCCTAGTGATATGATAGGCTGAGTACTCAGACCACACAATGGCTGCCTGTGGCGGGGGTTTTCTTTTACTGCCCTGATAATGATTAATGCAAACAGATATTTATGTTGTAAATTAGTCTCTGGGCCTCAAACACTGAATAATCACTACACTAGTTGTCTTTTCCCTTTTATTGGTCTCTTCCAGGCATGTAATTGTTAATGAACGAGAAACGTAGTATATATTATTTTTGTATAAGGTATTAGCGGTTCACGCTCGTCCCTGGCGCGGTGGCGTGCTGGAAATTGATGTTTTTACATGAACCAGTCTTATAGTAAGAGACACTTGAATTCTTCTGTTTTGCACTTAGAACTGATATTTTGCTGTCAATACATTTCTATGCAAAAAGATGGCGTCTTGACAGTCCGATCTGGTTGCAGCATCTTTAAGAAGTTGGTTTATTTTCATATTTATGAGCATTTTATTAAGTCTTAAATCCGATGGTTTTGTAAGTAACAGAGCTGTAATTAATCCTGATTAGTGATGACACTGCCCTCTGTCCCCTCCTGATTTTCTATGTATATTTATGGATCTATAAATGGTTATTCAATGTTCTGCCGCTGAGCTTTGTGTATATACGATTTCTAAAATGAGAAACCAAAGAGAGATTTGAAAGAATCATTTTAGATTTGTATTTTTTATTTTTGTAGTTGTAACTTTCTCGTTTAGCTTCCAGATTAAAATATGGCTTCCCAGCTGTGGCGTCTGTCCTTATCGTCCGATGGTTAAGTCTTTATCAGATTATTACGGAGGCTGCTGCCAGATGTTCCTCTGAAGCAGGGTGCACACATGGCGGGTCAGCTCACTAGAAGCTACACGAGATTAGGCAGAATTGTTATGTGCAGCAAGTTAAACAGTATAAAGAAACCTGTTGGCTTCTTCTTAATGATGGGAGATGATTAGTGCAGACGATATTGTTCCAAACTCATTGATCGTGTGATTGGAACGATAATCGTTATAACATCTGTAGCGTGCACCCGGCTTAATAGTGAGCAGCCAGGAGGAAGACAATGAGGCGGCTGCTGGGTCACCGCTCGGCTCAGCTAATGCAGGGGGCTGGGATTCCACGTTTCTTGGCACTGGTCGTTACAGTAGGTGATTGATTACTCCGGGGGGCAAAGAAAAATCATTAAAATAAAAAAACCTCGGCTTCTGCCAATTGTCACAATACCAGATACACGAATGCTGGGTTACCTATTGCACATGAATGATGGATGTATTCTATTTGCTCATTTATAATGGCTGAGTCAGAGGGGATCCAGCACCACACAACACTATACTGAACCTGTAACCACCCACGTTCTCGCTGTCTATAACCAGACACTCGCCATAAACAGAACCTCTGATCAATAAACGTGGATACCAACAGCTAAATAACCTGCTTCCCGTCATACCGGGCCAGGTATTGCTATGCACTCAGCTGCCGCACGTCACCTCTGCTGAGGAAAGACCATGATACTGGGGCGGTCACTGTGGTTAGGTTCGTTCCTCTGACTCTGGTGTGATGAGGAAATCGTGGCTCGTTCCTAATAATGCTTCCAGAATCCACCACTGACCAACACAGGGCAGAGACTGACCTTCCATTAATAACCAGCACTGAACAGTCACATCTGATCCACAGGAAGACACAGAATACATTAAACGCTAAGCTGTACAATATAAAATAATTGTGTATTTTGACAACACAACAAAAATCTAAACAATGGTATAAAGTGATGATTCTGGGAATGTCCTGCAGCAACCAATCTGCTGTGTGCTACCAGTGGATTACTTGCAATAAAGCATTCTGATTGGCTGCTATAGGTTTGCAGTGTTAGTGAATAGTCCTCTGTGTCCAATCATTGGTGTGTTATGCTGTACCCAAGCACATGGGCAGAGAGCGGCTGCTGTGCCTATAGAGTAAATACCCAGTATAAAGAATGAGACACAGGCTCTACCCCAGCTCCAGAGACAGGGAACACACCGCGCTCGTTTCCCATCAGCCATTTTCCTCGGCGATCAGCTTCATCTTCTGAGCGTGGGCTCGCGTGGACTTGGAGAAGATGCTTTTCACAATCTGCAATGGGACGTTCTTCCCGCTCAGATACACCTTGTTGTGACAGTCCGGGAGGCACTGGGCGGCGGAGGAATCTGCACCGCTCCCTTTCTTCACCATCCACACATAGGCCATGATGTAACCCGTCATGAAGGCGTCAAACCCGGCCCGGTGGGTCCCGCTCTCAGCTGGCTGCGGGGGATTTGCTGGCGGTAGGCACTCAGCGGAGTGTTCGTTAGTATGAGAGTCCTGTTGTGTCTCAGCCACCTCTGCGGGAGCAGTCTCTGGGGGCAGCGTGACTCCGGTCTCCCCTACCTCCGCGGGAGCAGTCTCTGGGGGCAGCGTGACTCTGGTCTCCCCTACCTCCGCGGACAGCATGACTCCAGTCTCCCCTACCTCCATGGGAGCAGTCTCTGGGGGCAGCGTGACTCCGGTCTCCCCTACCTCCGCGGGAGCAGTCTCTGGGGGCAGCGTGACTCCGGTCTCCCCTCCAGCCTCTGACATATGAGCCGCTTTCTTAAGGGGCCCAGAATCCATGTCCGCCGTGTCTGTTCCCTGCCGTCCTGCGTCTCTTTTCCTTTTCCGTCTCTTTTTCTTCTTCTCCACAGGCCCCTTCTCGTCCTCAGCGAGGATCAGGTCAATATTATGGGAATTTGCGCATTTAAAGCCATTAGGGCACCATCCATATGCCTGCAAAGAAGAAAAACATCACACACATTACACTGAAATGCAGACTCCTTCAACACATGTAGATTACATTCTCAATGAGATACTCATTCCAGGTCCTATGACATAAATAGAGATTTCAGGCTCCTCACACTCAGTAACTCCACCCACACTTCTATAATCTGGCCAATCAGCATGCACGGTGCATGGCGAGTACTGATCTGCTGTAATGCACAGCTCCTAAAATGCTCCCAGCCCATACTCCAACCCCAGCTGCAGCCGTGCTAATATCGCCGAGAGGATGAGGTACATCCATTGTTATCATCTGGACTTCAATCTGCTGCAATCCACCGCACCCGACATTCCCCCAAACCATCTATTCTCCGCTTCAATACACCCTAAACGTCACCGGAATCCTCTAACGCAAATTCACGGGCGCTGTGTCCTCCTGCACACAATGTAAACTCCTCATCCCTTCCCCCACGTAACCCTCAGCTCTAAGCTTCTTCCTCCCACCGTCACCGGACGGCTTCTTGTTACCCGGTAAAGGGAATTACACCAATGAACGGCGTCTACAGCTTCCAGCATTCCTCTCGCTACGCAGACGCAGGATACTCACAGAGAACTTTTCACAGACGTGCGCAGGAGCCGCAGTGGTCTCCGGTTCGGACAGCGAGCAGAGGCGATAGTCCACGTAGGCAGACATGCTGGCCGGATAGTCGAAGAATTCAATGGACAAGTGACTACTGCTCAGCTCAATCAGGCGACCGTTCTCACGTTTACTGGAAGGCGATAAACAGGGAGACGTGAAAGACTGAGGCGCGGTGCAGGAGCCACGATGACCGTTATACCCCGCCTGCTCTCCCCCGCTCACCATTTCTTGTAGGCGTATTCCAGATAAGAAGCCACGAAGCGAGTCTCAAATTCTGAAGCGTACTTCGTGTCATAGATCCCGGCCGGGAACATTTCCGACAGGTCAGCGACAAAGTTGACCATCTTGTCTGGGAGCTGGGCGTAGAAGCACTGGTATAAGAAGGCCAAATCAATCAGCCCGTTGTGCAGGATCAGCGGCTTCCGAGCTTGTAGCAGCTCAAAGAAGAGAGTGCGGACGCTCTGCAGGTGCCTCTCACTGCCCTAAGAAGGGAGCAAGACATTACAGCATCGCCACACCCACAGCGCCTGCGTACACCGCATCGCCACACCCACAGCGCCTCCGTACACCGCATCGCCACACCCACAGCGCCTCCGTACACCGCATCGACACACCCACAGCGCCTCCGTACACCGCATCGACACACCCACAGCGCCTCCGTACACCGCATCGACACACCCACAGCGCCTCCGTACACCGCATCGACACACCCACAGCGCCTCCGTACACCGCATCGACACACCCACAGCGCCTCCGTACACCGCATCGACACACCCACAGCGCCTCCGTACACCGCATCGACACACCCACAGCGCCTCCGTACACCGCATCGACACACCCACAGCGCCTCCGTACACCGCATCGACACACCCACAGCGCCTCCGTACACCGCATCGACACACCCACAGCGCCTCCGTACACCGCATCGACACACCCACAGCGCCTCCGTACACCGCATCGACACACCCACAGCGCCTCCGTACACCGCATCGACACACCCACAGCGCCTCCGTACACCGCATCGACACACCCACAGCGCCTCCGTACACCGCATCGACACACCCACAGCGCCTCCGTACACCGCATCGACACACCCACAGCGCCTCCGTACACCGCATCGACACACCCACAGCGCCTCCGTACACCGCATCGACACACCCACAGCGCCTCCGTACACCGCATCGACACACCCACAGCGCCTCCGTACACCGCATCGACACACCCACAGCGCCTCCGTACACCGCATCGACACACCCACAGCGCCTCCGTACACCGCATCGACACACCCACAGCGCCTCCGTACACCGCATCGACACACCCACAGCGCCTCCGTACACCGCATCGACACACCCACAGCGCCTCCGTACACCGCATCGACACACCCACAGCGCCTCCGTACACCGCATCGACACACCCACAGCGCCTCCGTACACCGCATCGACACACCCACAGCGCCTCCGTACACCGCATCGACACACCCACAGCGCCTCCGTACACCGCATCGACACACCCACAGCGCCTCCGTACACCGCATCGACACACCCACAGCGCCTCCGTACACCGCATCGACACACCCACAGCGCCTCCGTACACCGCATCGACACACCCACAGCGCCTCCGTACACCGCATCGACACACCCACAGCGCCTCCGTACACCGCATCGACACACCCACAGCGCCTCCGTACACCGCATCGACACACCCACAGCGCCTCCGTACACCGCATCGACACACCCACAGCGCCTCCGTACACCGCATCGACACACCCACAGCGCCTCCGTACACCGCATCGACACACCCACAGCGCCTCCGTACACCGCATCGACACACCCACAGCGCCTCCGTACACCGCATCGACACACCCACAGCGCCTCCGTACACCGCATCGACACACCCACAGCGCCTCCGTACACCGCATCGACACACCCACAGCGCCTCCGTACACCGCATCGACACACCCACAGCGCCTCCGTACACCGCATCGACACACCCACAGCGCCTCCGTACACCGCATCGACACACCCACAGCGCCTCCGTACACCGCATCGACACACCCACAGCGCCTCCGTACACCGCATCGACACACCCACAGCGCCTCCGTACACCGCATCGACACACCCACAGCGCCTCCGTACACCGCATCGACACACCCACAGCGCCTCCGTACACCGCATCGACACACCCACAGCGCCTCCGTACACCGCATCGACACACCCACAGCGCCTCCGTACACCGCATCGACACACCCACAGCGCCTCCGTACACCGCATCGACACACCCACAGCGCCTCCGTACACCGCATCGACACACCCACAGCGCCTCCGTACACCGCATCGACACACCCACAGCGCCTCCGTACACCGCATCGACACACCCACAGCGCCTCCGTACACCGCATCGACACACCCACAGCGCCTCCGTACACCGCATCGACACACCCACAGCGCCTCCGTACACCGCATCGACACACCCACAGCGCCTCCGTACACCGCATCGACACACCCACAGCGCCTCCGTACACCGCATCGACACACCCACAGCGCCTCCGTACACCGCATCGACACACCCACAGCGCCTCCGTACACCGCATCGACACACCCACAGCGCCTCCGTACACCGCATCGACACACCCACAGCGCCTCCGTACACCGCATCGACACACCCACAGCGCCTCCGTACACCGCATCGACACACCCACAGCGCCTCCGTACACCGCATCGACACACCCACAGCGCCTCCGTACACCGCATCGACACACCCACAGCGCCTCCGTACACCGCATCGACACACCCACAGCGCCTCCGTACACCGCATCGACACACCCACAGCGCCTCCGTACACCGCATCGACACACCCACAGCGCCTCCGTACACCGCATCGACACACCCACAGCGCCTCCGTACACCGCATCGACACACCCACAGCGCCTCCGTACACCGCATCGACACACCCACAGCGCCTCCGTACACCGCATCGACACACCCACAGCGCCTCCGTACACCGCATCGACACACCCACAGCGCCTCCGTACACCGCATCGACACACCCACAGCGCCTCCGTACACCGCATCGACACACCCACAGCGCCTCCGTACACCGCATCGACACACCCACAGCGCCTCCGTACACCGCATCGACACACCCACAGCGCCTCCGTACACCGCATCGACACACCCACAGCGCCTCCGTACACCGCATCGACACACCCACAGCGCCTCCGTACACCGCATCGACACACCCACAGCGCCTCCGTACACCGCATCGACACACCCACAGCGCCTCCGTACACCGCATCGACACACCCACAGCGCCTCCGTACACCGCATCGACACACCCACAGCGCCTCCGTACACCGCATCGACACACCCACAGCGCCTCCGTACACCGCATCGACACACCCACAGCGCCTCCGTACACCGCATCGACACACCCACAGCGCCTCCGTACACCGCATCGACACACCCACAGCGCCTCCGTACACCGCATCGACACACCCACAGCGCCTCCGTACACCGCATCGACACACCCACAGCGCCTCCGTACACCGCATCGACACACCCACAGCGCCTCCGTACACCGCATCGACACACCCACAGCGCCTCCGTACACCGCATCGACACACCCACAGCGCCTCCGTACACCGCATCGACACACCCACAGCGCCTCCGTACACCGCATCGACACACCCACAGCGCCTCCGTACACCGCATCGACACACCCACAGCGCCTCCGTACACCGCATCGACACACCCACAGCGCCTCCGTACACCGCATCGACACACCCACAGCGCCTCCGTACACCGCATCGACACACCCACAGCGCCTCCGTACACCGCATCGACACACCCACAGCGCCTCCGTACACCGCATCGACACACCCACAGCGCCTCCGTACACCGCATCGACACACCCACAGCGCCTCCGTACACCGCATCGACACACCCACAGCGCCTCCGTACACCGCATCGACACACCCACAGCGCCTCCGTACACCGCATCGACACACCCACAGCGCCTCCGTACACCGCATCGACACACCCACAGCGCCTCCGTACACCGCATCGACACACCCACAGCGCCTCCGTACACCGCATCGACACACCCACAGCGCCTCCGTACACCGCATCGACACACCCACAGCGCCTCCGTACACCGCATCGACACACCCACAGCGCCTCCGTACACCGCATCGACACACCCACAGCGCCTCCGTACACCGCATCGACACACCCACAGCGCCTCCGTACACCGCATCGACACACCCACAGCGCCTCCGTACACCGCATCGACACACCCACAGCGCCTCCGTACACCGCATCGACACACCCACAGCGCCTCCGTACACCGCATCGACACACCCACAGCGCCTCCGTACTTTTGAGGTTGCTTTATATGGATTAACTTCAAATAGGGATCGCAGGAGATCCAAAATAGGTTGAACTTGATGGACTGTTGTCTTTTTTCAACCTCATCAACTATGTAACTATGTAATATCACTGCTCTGCGCCGGCCTCAGACAGGTGGAACTGATGAAGGATAATCGCACCACATGGTGATAGCGCACATAACACACAGCCTGTGCATACCTTCAGACAGCTGCTTACTGGATAAACATGAGCCTATGACAGAACGTCTGAGTTGTTGTTATTGATGTAGCTGCTGAACAGCATAGAGATATAAGGGGATATCGCTGGGTTCCCCATAATCGGCACATTGCATGTTGGTATTCAGGGTGTAAGTGCTACATGGTTGGGGTTACCTTGTCGTTACCCTTGTAGTACGGGATCCCCGTTGCATACTGCTTGTTGAAGTCAAAGCCGTGCTGCACCAGGAACTGGACGGACTGCGGCTCTATGGTGTAATCCTCTGTGCACAGCAGGGTCAGGTTGTAGATCTGCGACAGGTAGACGTTGTCTCCCTGCAGAGAGTGATATTTATCACGGTTTATACAGCGTTATCATATTACGCAGCTCTGTACAGTCCATGTTCCTGCACCCATGGACCTTACAGTCTGATTCCCTAATTTACTTTTTCCAATTTGACTTCACTTTTGGCAGACAATAAAACTGAACGCTACACAGATGGTGCACTGATCAGAATCGGTCCATGCTGACTACTAAGCCACTGCGATACACTATAATACACACACACAACCTATATGCATCATGGTCACACTGTTACAGGCAAATGATCGTTTCACCAGGGAAGAGACTATTGTGTCACCTTAATCATAAGTGACAGCTAATGTCCCCCCCAGGCTGCGGGGTAAGAACAGACCGTCGTTCAGTCATCTTTCTGTCTGGTTCCCTCTATAGATACTGGTCCAGGGTGGATTTCTAGAGAGGGAACCAGAGGGAAAGATGTATCATCCTGCCATTGACTGGTGTACCCCGGAGATGTCCAGACCACCAGGGCGGCGACTGTTACAGCTCCCTATCTCTCCTGTTCTGCAGCAATACAAGTAACAGCAGTTTCTCTGCATTCTGTGCAAGCTTCCAAATAGGAGCATGATCCAAGCCCCCCTCTCTCTTTCTCTCTCTCTCTCTCTCTCTCAATACCGATAAGGCTTCCATGGATTCTGTATCTAGATTGTGAGACCAGCTATGTTTTGTGCTATATATTGTGTTGAGTAACATTTTCACCTACCCTTCTCATTATACACAGCTGACTACTAGTACCTGCATATCCTTTGCTTCTACTGCCCTCTAGTGGAAAGAAGGGAAATCCTAACCCATCTTCTTGTGAGCTAGAGATCACATTCCCCATAGACTGCAATGTGTCTCATCAGTAAGAGCTAATGTAGGTCTGTAATTTTGCTGAATTTTCATGCAAATAGTTAACCCTTTGGTGCTGCGGAGCAGATGACAAGTCTGAGGTGGGCTTTATACGAGATCTCATTTCTGCACAGGAGATATCTGGGAGCCGCCTCCTCAGACCCGAGTGTGCCGTTACCTTGTCTGGAAGCTCTTTGAAGCAGGCAATTCCCAGGGACAGTATGGAACGCGTCCGGGCAGCGTGACAAATGGCCTTATACCGCTCCTCTACACATCTACAATACAACAGGAGTTACTGCAGTGTGGATGTATAAAGGAACAGATATGACAGTAACCTGACTGTCTAAACATATAGTAACACCCCCCCCCCCCACATTGGGTGATGTTAGTTTATGCTTTATCCGCTCACTCGCACTTGGAGGATCAGGTAGACCTAAAACGCATCCCACAAACATGTAATCTCGTGCAACCCGTCAGAGGAATCTCAAGCTGCAACATGTAGACACCGCGATGGAACAGTAATATTCATCAGATTGATCCCAGAGATGTGATTACAGACAGGTGAAGATACAAAATATATCAATGAATGATGTGCAATGATATAAAAACGCCTGGTGCTTTCCTCTTTACGACCAGCGGAAGCGACAGAAAGACAGAAAATCACCAGCAGCTAAAATCAAGTGTCTGAAGACGTGACAGAGCTGCATTAGTAAACGCTCCCTCTCAGCTTTAAGTCTATAAGTGTATCCACAGATCTGTCAATGAATGATGTGCAATGATATAAAAACGCCTGGTGCTTTCCTCTTTACGACTCAAATCCTGCAATCTCACTAAATGATATGAAAAACATCAACCGCAATAATCATTTATAACCAGCGGAAGCGACAGAAAGACAGAAAATCACCAGCAGCTAAAATCAAGTGCCTGAAGACGTGACAGAGCTGCATTAGTAAACGCTCCCTCTCAGCTTTAAGTCTATAAGTGTATCCACAGATCTGACATACACCTTGTAGTAACACATGGGCTATGTATGAACTGGTCACTTACTGGTTCAGCAAACTCTTTCTGGATCCCAGACCGCTCAGCTCCTGCAACAACAAAAAACATTGATTGTCTCCGAGAAAATTTATATATATATACATACATACATACATACACACACACACACACACACACACACACACACACACACACACACACACACACACACACACACACACACACATCTTAATAAAAACTGTTAAAACAAATAATGAAGTAAAATAAAAACAATGGACTAGATCAAGACCTTGTTAAGTGCATGAGCTTAGTTACTCAAGGGCTAAACCATGTTGATTTCAGGGGGAGCCAAGTTAATTGTATACTTTGCATGCAGGGATATATCTTTGAATTGCTTACTGCACACAGATACTGACCAGCTTTACTATCACACTGTTATTTAGACTCAAGGGCTAAGTTGATTTCAGGGGGAGCCAAGTTAATTGTATACTTTGCATGCAGGGATATATCTTTGAATTGCTTACTGCACACAGATAAGATACAGC
>WWET01006332.1:3290-21817 GCA_011038615.1 Limnodynastes dumerilii
ATGTCTTTTTTATGGATTGGTGCCCAGAACTGAACTGCGTATTCTAGATGAGGCCTCACCAATGATTTATATAGTGGCAAAATGACACAGTCTTCCCTTGCATCTATGGCCCTTTTTATGCATGCTAATACTTTATTGGCCCTTGCAGCTGCTGCTTGGCATTGAGCACTATTGCTAAGTCTATTGTCCACAAGCACTCCCAAATCCTTCTCCATTAAAGATTCTCCTAAATTTACCCCATTTAATTTATAGATTGCATGCTTGTTTTTGATCCCTAAATGCATAATCTTACATTTATCTATGTTAAACCTCATCTTCCATTTGGTCGCCCAATCCTCTAGTTTACTCAAGTCCCTCTGCAAGGACGCTACATCTTGCTCAGATTCTATTACCTTACATAGTTTAGTGTCATCTGCAAAAATGGAAAACTTGCCCTCTAAACCATCACCAAGGTCATTAATAAATATATTAAAAAGGACTGGTCCCAGCACAGAACCTTGAGGTACACCGCTTAAAACTTTTGACCAATTAGAATAATTTCCATTTATCACAACTCTCTCTCCTATTCTCCAACCAGTTTTTGATCCAAGTACAAATGTTGCTACCTAGACCCAGTTCCCTTATTTTGTGGACCAATCTATTGTGTGGCACCGTATCAAAGGCTTTTGCAAAATCTAAGTAGACCACATCCACTGCACTACCCTGGTCTAAGTACGAACTAACTTTTTCATAGAAGCTAATTAGGTTAGTTTGGCATGACCTATTTTTCACAAATCCATGCTGATTCCCACTAATAATCTTATTGCTCATCAAGAAATCCTGTATATTATCCCTTAGAATACCTTCCAGCAGTTTCCCAACTATTGATGTCAGACTCACAGGTCTATAATTACCCGGTTGTGATCTTATTCCCTTTTTAAACAATGGCACTATATCTGCTATGCGCCAATCCCTTGGTACACAGCCTGTTGAAATTGAGTCTATGAAAATTAAAAACAACAGTCTAGCAATTTCTGAATGTAGCTCCATTAGAACCCTTGGATGTATACCATCAGGGCCAGGAGCTTTATTTATCTTAATTTTCTTCAACCGCCTTTGGACTTCTTCTTCTGTAAAACAAATATTATGTGATGGTACAGTTGCATTTCCATTTTTATGTATTATTCCTACCATTTCTTCCTCTCTAGTATACACTGAAGAAAAGAAAGTGTTTAATACCTCTGCTTTTTCCTTTTCATCATTTATCAATCCACCCATCTCACTTTTTAGGGGTCCTATATTGTCTTTTTTGATCCTTTTGCTATTTATATACTTAAAAAACTTTTTAGGGTTTGTCCTACTTTCTTTTGCAACTTGTTTTTCAGTCTCTATTTTTGCTAATCTGATTTCCTTTTTGCATTTCTTATTACATTCCTTATAGTTATGGAAGGACTCCTCAGTTCCTTCAGATTTAAACAATTTAAATGCCTGCTTCTTTTTTTTCATTTCATCCCTAACCTTTTTATTTAGCCACATTGGTTTTGACTTGACTCTTTTCTGTTTGCTTTCTATAGGAATTAACTTATGTGTATATGTTTCTAACATAATTTTGAAGACAGCCCACTTTTCTTCTGTATTTTTTTCTTCCAAAACTGCATCCCAGTCTATGTCTTTTATAGACTCCTTTAGCATATTAAAATTAGCTTTTCTAAAATTTAAAGTCCTAGTTAATCCCTTATACTGTTGCTTCTGGAAACTAATCTCGAATGTGATCATATTATGATCACTGTTTCCTAAGTGTTCCCTTACTTGAATATTTGATATAACCTCTACATTATTTGTTATTACTAGGTCCAGTATAGACTGCTTCCTAGTTGGTTCCACTACTATTTGGGACATGTAATGGTCTTTTAGCACGCTCAGAAACCTGTTTCCCCTAACTGTACCACAAGTCTCAGTACTCCAATCAATATCTGGATAATTAAAATCCCCCATAATTAAAACTTGATGGTTCATAATGGTCATTATTCCGAAAATGCCTATTGGAACTATCTTGATGCTTTGGTATCAATTTTGTTGTACTCTATGTAATTCCTGTATTTATGTGTGTCCATCTGCTGTACTGTTTTATGCTTTATGAAAAATCAATAAAATGTTTTGGAAAAAAAAAAAAATTCCACTAGTCAATATCTACACTACTATGAGCAAGTGATCCACATCTATCCAGCCTACGACAATACACTATTATGCCCAGCTGCAAAAGAGGACCCAACTTTATTATTTATGTATTGATTAACGGGTTTTTATATAGCACTATCAGATTACGTAGCAGAGAATATTTTAACATTCACGTTAGTCCCTGCCCCATTGGTGCTCCATTCTAAGTTCTTTAACAGAGACACACACATACACTGTACAGCTAATTTATTCAGTCAATTTATACAATTAACCTGTTTTTGGAGTGTGGTATGAAACCAGAGCATACCCATGCAGACACAGGAGAACATTCAAACTCCACACAGATAAGGCCTAGTTCAGCAATCAAACTCATGACCTCAGCTCTGTAGACACAAGTTCTACTCACAAGTCACTGTGCTGCCCCAAAACAGATGTTAAGCAACACCCCACTTCTACATAAAAAAGGGGGTTTCTGCTGTCCTAATTGTCTTACATGTAGATATATGGACCCTTGCAGAATCTGTCATCCTTACACAGATGAACGCTACAGTATTAAATATGAATTGACTTGTAACTCATGTTTTGTTATCTATATCATCATATGTATATGTGGACTATAGAATTGGGGAAAACATCCAGGCAATTTAAGGAATGGATGGTGCTCCATCGCTCAGTAATATGATTAGCTCCCAATGGCAAGAACAGTAATCAGCCTGTAGCCCGGCATCATTAAAGTACAAAAACGTGTACCTGTCCCCAGATGAGCGGGGAAAAGGGATCGCTTCCTACTACAAAAGGAAGACATGTGAATTCACAGCCTTAATATCATAGCTCCAATGGGTTTAAATGCATACAACAATTTATCTATTTTTTTGTAGTGCTTATTCAGAACTTGATCCGTTTCAGTTTACCTGCACAAACCCATTAACTCTTCAATCATGGACATTTCTGATATCACTGTATTTTGGATATTTTGCTATATCTTGTATCTTTATGATTATTGCTGCACAGTTATTTTTGGGACTACAGGATTCTGAACACTCTCTTACCTATAAGCTAACTTATTGCAAATTATTTATATTCTAAAGCTCGTTGTAAAGCTGGGAAAAAATTAGGTTAGACATTTTTTTTTGTTTCAAGTTTAATTCAACTACTATAATATTAGGGACAGGGGACACCAGTAGCTTGGGCGAGCAGAGAAAGATTGTAGACTTGCAAAAGGCAGCAAGCGTGTGGTTGCTTAGCAACCACCAGCTAACAAGGGACGCGCTAGGTAGCGCGAGGGAGCGCTAGAGATTCAGACAGGCGGTGAGCGACAGAGGACAGGAGGATGAAAGCTGAGGTGACAGAGAGCAGTGAGATGGAGCCGTGACGGTGAGGAGACAGCCCTGTGGGCAGAAATTGAGAGCTGTGAGAGAGAGTCAGTGGGAGAAAGCCGTGCTGGTGAGGTGCTGAGTGCTGAAAACAAGAGTCGCTGAGGAGATTGAGAAAAACATTGTTAACGGGGGACTGACGACAGAAGGAAAGGAGAGGTTGGAGGTGGATAAACAGCGGAAGTGGAGATTAACTATACAGTGGCAGAGATATCTTTAGATTTGCAGTAAGAGGAAAGAGTCAGAAGTAAAGAAGTGTGTAGTGAAAATGCAAAGACTAAATTGGGTGATGCAGACTATTAAGGGTGTTACAGCATATTAATCAATCTGCAAATATAGTTAGTTTTCCCCTCAAGGTTTTAGGAATATAGAAAAACCCATATATACATAATCCACACAAAACTGTTACTAGTGCTTGTGCAAACGCTTTAGTAATCCATTGAAATGGTATATATTGTTACATTAGACAAAGAAGATAAATGATTAAATTAGTTGAAGAAAAAGTTTTCAGGTAATAAAGTAATTGCATGATTATTGCTACCTGAAAATTGTTTATTTAATTGATCTAAAGTTATTGCATAATAGGAAATGTTTGAAATGCATCTCTATGAGTGATATAGAGTAACTGCATGATTATAACTACGTGAAACTGTTTATCTAATTGATTTAAATTAATTGCATGGTAGTAATTGTTTTAAATGTATCTATATGAGTGATATAGAGTGATTGCACAATCATAACTATATAAAAACTATTTATCTAACTGATTTAAAGTAATTATATGATAGTAAAAGTTTGAAGCTATTATTATGTCTGATTTGGAGTAATACATGGTCAACTTTGTTGAAAAGATAATTTACTGTTGTTATATGAAAAGAAATTATTTTGTTTTGTGAATACAAATAACTTCATCATCATCACGGAAAGTCAATAACCAAATAAGTTCTATCAGTAAAGAAATAATTTAACCATTCAATCGGTTGTCAGTATTCATTGAGAAAATCTTCTTTACATTATATTGTGGGAATTGCTTGGTTCATTCCAAAACATACAGTTTGTTACATATATAGTATATAGTGTGCAAAGAATTGTTTGCGTGTATGTGTGTGTGTGTAGTGTTTGTGTGTATACTGAAGAGGGGAAGAGGTGGGCACTGAAGGACCCTCCCGGACTCACCCGTGCCGGGTGAAGATGAAAGGGGTGAACTTGTGGATCCGGGCCACAGTGTTGCAGGGGCTGTTGGTTCCTGGGAAGGAGAAGGGCCACAGGCCCCTGGCTCTGGATCCACTGCCGCCCATGCCTGGGTGACAGAGCGCCGGTAACACCATGGAGTTTTCGCCTCCGGCTTCTGTCACACACATCCCGCTATTCCCCTGCGTCACTTCCAGTACTGAGAAGAGGTGGGGGAGGGCAGTGCCAGCGGCTGTCTATTACTGGGTACGGGGGCCGTTGGTAGCTTGGGTGGGCAGAGATGTGGGGGGCGGTGCTAGGGTGTTGGGGGTAGTGGTGACTGGTGGGACACTTTGGGGGGGGGGCACTTTATAGGAGAGCAATTCTGCTCCCAACCTCTGCACAAGCGCACTAGCATTACAACGGTGTGGATGATACTCTGCATGTGTATAACGGTGAGGAGCAGAATGGCTTTTATATATAGAATACAGAGTGATTCACATTTAGTGTACTTTAGATTAGAGCAGCTAACTTTTTAAAATGGCTGAACTAACATTTCTCAAAAATAGAAAACAAAGAAGAGATCAATTTCTCTCTCATTCACAAGCCGTACCTAATAGAGTTAAAGATATACAACCGCAATCCATACACAATGATTTTTTAAGGTTAGAATCTTCACTTAAAAATGAAATTGTCCAATGGTGGGACATAGTATTTTGAAATAAAATATCTTGATAATCATATTGGACCTGATTCATAATTACGTACGCACGTAACTTAAGCATAGTAAGTTACGTGATTTTCAACTGCGCATGTGCAGTAACCATTTGCGTACAGATCCTGCTAACGCAAATTGCATACTTAAAATTCCGTTCTGAAATTACGTCCGTCCTCCTAACTTAAGAAAACTAAGAGGATCACGGAATTCTAATTATATATCAAGGCGTGGTTATTAACTTGCGCGCTGAACTTAGGAACGCATGACTTTTGTGATTTAAGGCAGCAAGCTTTCATTATTAGATTACATGCTGTACCTGTTGTTAATTAAACCAACGCTTTAGAAGCTACTCAGAGGTTAATAAACAATCTAGTATGAATGAAATTTATCTGGTAAAATGTTTTGCTACATGTTTGTGTATTTATGTGATATGAAACTTTTGTCTAGTTTATTAATACTCATTATCAGTTTAACACAAATGTCAATATATGTTAAATTAAATTTTAACAAATGTTTAATATTTGTAAAGTTAAACTTAGTAAACTAAAATAAAAGAAATTTATTCACAAACATAAAACTGAGTGTTATTTATATATATATATTATAACTGACACTACACAGTTAGACATTCATTGAGTTAGTGTCTTACAGCCTGCATTTCATTTATCACTGAAAAGTTATTGACTAGAGTATAAGCCTAGGGTGGGAAATGCAGCAGCTACGGGTAAATTTCAAAAAAAAAAAAAAAAAAAAAAAAAAAACATTAATTAATTGGTCTTATCATAATGTAAGATATGAAATTTGAAAACATTTAATTAATAATGGTAACATAATTATAATAAAATAATAATTGCACATTAACATGTACAGTGTAAAACTTTCTACAAATATTACTTGTAGTGTTCATAATGATTTCCTGTAATTACTTGATTAAATAGCAATAATAGACAGCTCAGCATCATGTGCAAATTACATACTCAACATAGGTACACAATTTCCGTACCAAACTTATGCACAGAAAATGTCCGCGCTTAAAATGTGCATGGACGTAATTTAATAATGGGTGTTCCTATTATTTTCAGTGCACGTTTGCGTTCCTAATTTCCGTACTTATTTTACGTGCGTTCTTAAGTTGCGTACGCATTTCAAACGAGTAATTAGACAAAATCTTGATACTTATAAAAATACCACAGAAGTCAAAGAAAAACAATTAAATATATGTCTCCAGATTTAAGAATAAAATTAGAGACACAAAATTAGACAGATTTCAAAGAGATCATTTGGATTACAAAAATAACTAAGTAAGAAGCTACCACAAAAATTATAAAAAAAATAAAAACTATAATCCCAATAATAAACATCTATACACAAAAACAAATTATAATCAGAATTGTAAATGTTTTTAAGAACAAATCAAAATTTTTCCCCCATAATCAAAAAAGTTCAGCCATTCAAGTCTTCTGTAAAAAAAATTTGAAGATTTTAAAAAAAACTATGCAACCCCCATACAACTATAAATTTCATAGTTCAGGTAAATGGAATACAAACATAAATATCAACAAATGATCAGTTTGGCTTTTGAGAATGGGACAATGACTTTAAACAAATTCAAATTTCTATGTGTTCAGCACCCTATCACTCCGGTTCTTTATTTATTGCCTAAAATTCACAAATCCACTACTCATCCACCTGGGAGACCTATTTCTGGTGTTGGTTCTATAACTTCTAATCTTTCTTATTTTGTCAATTACTATCTTCAAGGTCACGTAGCTTCGCAGAGATCATACATCAAAGATACTACTCATCTTATTAACAAACTTGACTCTCTTGTGTGGAGTTCCAATTTTCTATTTCTTATGCTAGATGTCACAGTGTTATATACCAATATTCTGCAGGAATTTGGAACCAAAATCCTAGACAAATTTCTTTGGTTAGATGTGATGGTCTCTGCGGATCTACATGACTTTATCACCAAATCCATATTTTTCATCTTCACTCAAAACTATTTTTTATTTGATGGCACGTATTATTTACAGTGTCACGGGATGGCCATGGGTACCAGATTTGCATGTGCGAATCTGGTGTTCTATGGCCGCTATATAGATGATCTGATTATAATTTGGAATGGGGACTCAATCTCACCTTTACCTCTTCAGTTCATGCTGAACACATAGATTTCTTAGATATTTCGATCTCCACGTCCCAGGAGAAAATTGTAACTACTACTACAAATTTTCGCAAACAAGTAGACTGTAGCAATTATCTGCACTTTAACAGCGGCCATTATAAGCCTTGGATAACAAATATTCCCAAAAGCCAAATGTGCTGTCTGCGTAGAAATTTTACAAATATTGAAGAATCTGAAAGACAAGCAGACCTTATGATTGCAGATTTCACTAAAAGAGGGCATCCTATGCACTTACTTACTGAGGCCAAAAAAAGACCTAAACAGAAAGTCATTGATAAAGACCTAGTAAATGATGAAGGAAAAAAATCTCTTAACATTACTAAAGAAGGCGGTGCTTTTTGTGATAACATCCTATTCGTTAGCAAATATAATAATAAATCCATAAAATTAGGAATACTATAATCTCCAATTATAACCTGTTAAAGTGCGACAATATTTTGTGATTATTACTTCCAGACCAGCCCAAAGTAGTTTTTAAAAGGAACAAATCCCTTAAGGACATCCTTGCCCCTAGCAATCTTCCAGGCCCCACCCCAATTTCTGACCTATCCAGGACATGGTTACCAAACAGACCAAAAGGCTGTTTGAGATGTATGTCTCACATGTAAATTTGTTAAAAACAACTCTAGGTTGATGGTTTCCAAGACCAATGGGAACAAATTTGACATAAACCAATTCATCAACTGCAAATCTGATTTTGTGATCTATGTCCTTCAGTGTGAGTGTAGCCTACAGTATGTGGGGAGAACCACATGCACACTGAAGGACAGATTCAGAGAACACAAATGTAACATCCTTAAAAAAGTCACTAAACATTTTATGGATTCTACCAAATGTTCCCTAAATAATCTCCAATTTAGAAGACTATGTACCAAAGAACTAGAATGGATATTCAAACTCCAGACCCTAGTCCCAGAAGGTCTGAATGAAGCCTTAGACTTTGTGGACTGAATTTAACTGTCTGTTTGATTAATATATGTTCAACCAGTGGTATCCTAGATATTATCTAATATTTTTCTAGAATTATAATATATACGTATTTAATTGTAGGAATATCTAGCCTCATATTTCATATCCAATACCAAATGCTTCAACTTTTAACTTAGTCTTCATTATACAGATATCTCTGTGTATACTCATATATTCATATGAAACTTGTATATTTGATGTGTTATAGCCTTTTCCTTATACCATAATTGGGATTATAGTGATGTTTATTATCTACCAATATATATATTCATATGAAATTTGTATAATTTGATGCGTTATAGCCCTTTTTCTATACTACAATTAGTAATGTCTATTATTGAACTGTATAATTATAAGAAAAAAATACATATGTCTCAGAATTATCCTTTTTGTTAGAAAATCTTTATGCCTATCTATATATGAGAAACACACAAAAAANTAATGTCTCTTAAATTGTTTTTAATTCTATAGTAACAAGCAAGTGTTATACCAATACTATGAATGTACTGTTTAAATATAGGTACTGCACCCTTAACGATGGGAAAAATCTAATTAATTAACGACCAGCTGAGTAAGATCTTTAGAAAAGGTTCCACAGAAACATACATTACTGTTTGAGAAAGTCTCAATCCTTGGTGACGAAACGCGTTGCAGAAGCTGCCTGTCTTGCCTGTTTAATTATTTTTTGAGACTATTGAGACATTATCTTTCCCAGCTCGGCAAAATATCTTTGTGTACTTACGGCGGAGATGCCCGCCCACAGCACTCAGGAATTACCAATAGTCACATATCCATCACGCAGCTCCATAGATCGCTTACCATCTTGTGTTAATATTATACAATGCGGCTATTCCACTGCTATATATCTCTGAAAGATCCAGGACTGGAAAAATTGTGTGATTTCCATCTCCACCAGAACCGGCTTTGTTTTCTTACATTCACCGTTCGAACGTGTGAGGGTTTCCCTGCGGGCCGGCTGCAATATTCCTGGTCCGGATTTTTCCCCATGACTATTCCCTGAGTGCCCGCTACAGTAGCAGCTAAGTAACTTTTTACCTGATGCTGCTTGGACATAAACAATTTACTATTACTTTTACAATTCTCAGCCCCATTGACAACATATATCGTTGTATACCTTATTCTAACGGCATACCAATCCGGATAGGAGCTTTATTATTGCATTTATTTAACATATATATTTTTTATTGCTTTTTTATTGCATTTTTATTGATGCTATCATTGCTATAATGTATGGTTATTACCATTTATTAAACTGTTTTATTCTTAAATCTCACTTGCTTGCTATATCAGACCACAGATTCACTGAATTTAAGCGCGGTATATAAAAATATTTACATTTACTGGAGTGCAAGGTCTGAGTGAGAGCAGAAGTTGAGAACAGTTAGTGTGGTGCAAGGCTCAGGTGAAAGTAGGGGTTTGGGGCAATTAGTGAGAGAAAGGTCTTAGTGAGGGCAAGGCTTAGGGGCAGTTAGTGGGGTTCAGAGCTTGCGTGGGGGCAGTTAGTGGGGTGCAGGGCTTGGGAAGGGGAAAGGGTTGGGGGCATTTAGTGGGGTGCAGGGTGTGAATGAGGGCGGGGGTTGCGGGCAGTTAGAGGGGTGCAGGGTCTGTGTGAGGGCAGGGGTTTGGGGGCAGTTAGTGGGGTGGAAGGTCTGAATGAGGACAGGGGTTTGGAGCAGTTAGTGGGGTGTAGGGTTTGGCTGCAGTTAGTGGGGTTCAGGGTCTAAGTGAGGGCAGGGGTTGGGGGCTTGGTGAGAATAGGGGTTGGGGGTCAGTAAGTGAGGTGCAGGGGTTTAGGGCAGTTAGTGAGGTGTAGGTTCAGGTAGGGGCAGTGGTTGGGTGACAGTTAGTGGGGTGCAGAGCTTGGATGGCAACAGGGTTTGGGTGCAGTTATTGGGGTGCAGGGTCTGAGTAAAGACAGGTGTTGGGGGCAGTAAGTGTGTGCAGTGTCTGAGTGAGAATGTCAGCGCAGCAGTGTAGGGTAGGGGCAGCTCACAGGAGTACCAGTGCCGCTCACCAACAGCGGAAGCGTGGCTAGAATTAAGGCAAAGGGGAGGAGCCATTATGTGGCCTGTGTGGCTCCTTCTCCTTGCCTTAACTCTAGGCGCACTGCCGGTGTGACAGAGGGGTGTGTTTGGTGAGCAGCACGGGCTCCCCTGTAAGCTGCCCCTACCCCCTCTGACCGCCTCCCGCTGCAATGTTGAAGAGGATAGCTTAATACGGAGGTCGCCACGTGAGCAGAGATGCGGGGGGTGGCTCAGGTGTCGGCTGGTGGGACACTTGAGGGGCACATTTTAGGAGAGCAATTCTGCTCCCAACCACTCTGCGCATGCGCAGTAGCATCACAATGGCGTGAACGCTACTGTGCATGCATATAACGGTGAGGAGAATGGATTTTATATATATAGATTATCTGCTTTGCCTTAGATCATGTCTATTTCCTTACATACATGGTGATTGTTTTTATATTGTCAATCTTACAAATTTATTAGTATAGGATATGTAACCACATCCAATTTATTAGAATTTATTTTTTATTTATTAAAAGGTTTTTATATAGCACCAGCAGATTTGCGCTTTACAATTATAACAGTTAGTATAAAGAAGACTGGATAGTAACAAACAGACTGGGTTTATAAGAGGGCCCTGCTCACAAGCTTACACTCTATAGGACAATGGGTTTGATACATAAGGGCAAGTCATATATATCACACAATGGACAATGGATATCTGCTCTGTACAAAGTTACATACGGAGATTTGGCTACTAGGGGCCAGATTTACTAAGGCGCAGGTTTGGAAAAATGGAGATGTTGCCCATAGCAACCAATCAGATTCTAGCTCTCAATTTCCTATTCCTATTTATACCAGTTTATTTGAAGTATCACGGGTGTTTATTAAGGAATCACTATAGAAGTTGGACCCCTAAGGTAACTTTTTATCCCGAATCCAAAAATCCAAACCAAATTACTGTATCTGACTTCCGTTTTGAGGTACAGTGAAAATACAAGCTTTTGTAACAGAATTAAAACCGCTAGGTTAAATCAGTGTTAAAAACCCCAATTTATTTTAGGTGCTTAACAGGTTTACATTACCACCACAAAAAAGTGAAGAAAAAAAATCATGAAATTTACATTCGATTACTGTTGTAATCACAACAGAAGAAGCAACTGCTCGTCTGCCACAGTGAATAAAAGAGGAGCATCTGAACAACAGAGCTGCGCCTGGCAACATTAGACATCTGAACGGTGAGTATGTGACTGATTTTAAAGTAATAAGGATTCCTTAAAATATGTATGGAGCAAACTAAATATGTATTACTCATAATGGTGACAACTAAATATGTATTATTACTATCACTGGCAACTACATAGGAATTATTACTACGGGTGGTATTTACTGAGCTATGATTACTACAAGTGGCAAGTACTGAGCTATGATTACTATGGATGGCAAGTATAGAGCTGTGATTACTATGGGTGGAATTTACTGAGCTATGATTACTACGAGTGGCAAGTATTGAGCTAGGATTACTACGGGTGGCATTTACTGAGCTATGATTACTACGGGTAGCAAGTACTGAGCTAGGATTACTACTGGTGGCATTTACTGAGCTATGATTACTACGGGTGGCATTTAATGAGCTATGATTACTATGGGTGACATTTACTGAGCTACGATTGCTAAGGGTGGCAAGTACTGAGCTATGATTACTCAAGGGGGCAACTACTGATGTTGAAAGGGGGCATCTACATGTATAGAATTATTAATGGGGCATATGGTGTTTATTATTAACGGGGGAATCTATTTAATGTGTAAACATAATGTAACAATGGTAATGCTTTTTTTTACAGGAAAGGGCACATTATGTAAGCATCAGCATGGCATTAACCCTTGTCATGCTGACGCTTCTAGTACTAGAAGGCACAGCATGGCCAGAAACACATGGCCATGCTGTGACTTACAGTAATATCAGCGCATGCGTGATAAGGGTTTTAAGCATAGACAGCAATTTTTTTCAAGGAAAATTGCCATGCTTTTATACAGAAAAGCACGTCGATTTATCCATTGGAAAATCGCTGGACACAGTGGTGATTATAAATCACCAGCCAAAAGCGCGGCATAGTAAATGCCACGATTTTAAATACCACAATTTTACCACAAAATTGCCGCGATTGCTGGCGATTCATAATCGCTGCCAAAAAACTTTAGTAATTGAGGCCCTAAGGTTTCAGAGTAAATATGAACAAGGCAAAATAAACATAAAATGTATTCTACAACAAAGGGTACAATGCTTATTACATGAATATTGATTTAACAATGCACTGTTACAAGACTAAACAGAATAAAAAGACATACAAGCAATTTAAAACTAAAAGGGAGAAATAACAGAAAAAAACTTTGTGAAAATTACTTCTTTGCTAGATGCATAGCAGAAACTTTGGATAATCCCACTAGACTAGCAATCTGGTCCTTACATGGAACCCCGACTGAGCCTTTTGCTAATTCCATATTTAAAGTCACCTTATCTCTCTTCCCCCTGGTAAGAAAAGTTGATTGGTCAGCAGGCTGTGACCTCAGTATGGGGCTGGTCTGAGATTCTAGGACCTACCCATCTGATTTTGAAAACTGTCCTGGCTTTATGAGTGATGTCTGGATAACACACAACCCCTATGTATGAGATACACATACCTAGTGGCTTATTAACGCCTCTTCAAAATGTGCCACCGACTCCAAAATTGCAAGTATTACCAACAGGACCTAGTGTCATACTTCTTTAAAGTTTGGGGATTCCACAAATCTGAGAAAGTATGAATTTTCCCAAAATATAAGAATTGCTTTGATCCTTTGATCAGTTGATACCAAAGATTCACTGGCCTGCAAAGTTTCTTTTGGAGGCCAGATTAACATGTGAATGTTATCTGACCATTTCCTTTCTCTGAATGATTCTAGAGGGACATTTGGCTACTCAGTCAGACCTCTTGGGTTGACAAATGTCCTCAATAAATGTCATTTGTACTAGGACTAGCCATATTTCATAACAGAGAATGCAGTATGAACATGTGAAATCATAACCCTACCAAATATTCCATATACATCCCTGACAATTTGTTTTATTTTTAAATGTTGCATTAAACTGTACAGTATTATTTGTGTATAAAGAATTAAATGTAATAGGTATATGAACTGTAACTTTGTAAATTTTTATTTCCTATATGTTCCTAATATCAACAAAAATATGTTTATATTGCTTTTCAATCATACACACATAGGCCAGGATTCACCATTCACTGCACATCCACCTTGCGCCTACACCATCCCAGGAGAAGGTGTAAAAATTAAAAATAATAAAAAAAACATTGTAAGTCAGCCCTTTACATTGAAAGAATACATCTCTAGTACATCTTGGCGCTAATGACAGTAACCTGCGGCTGGAGTTATTACAGCTCCCGACTGCAGGTTTTTTTTTTAAAAATGCCTGATTTGCAACAGGCTACATGCAACTCTGCATAGAATGTTTTAGGCTTAAACTCTGAAACTGGCCCATAGTTAATAAAAACTCATTATTGAAATGAATGGTAATGTGGTGTCAATAAAGGTGTGCAGGATGAATCTTTAAAAAGATTATATAGAAAGATACCTCCTTAAAACACAGAAGGTGTCACCATTGTCATACTTATTTTTAAACTAATAAAAGTCTTGCATAATATTGTGCCTTAACAATATAATAGATTAGAATATACACCCCTGCCAGGGATTCCCCAGCAGCTTGACACAGAGACTACAGCGTGCACAAAGGTCCAACAGTGCAGTGAGAATCCAGACCGACAGTACACGTGACCTCGGCAGGGAACCCTCCACAAGTGACACGACCAGAGGCAGATGGACAGCGAGATCTGACAGGGAACCACCGTGTGACGTGGCAGGATACTCCAGCCGAGTGACACACCAGGGATCCTCCAACAGCAGACGCCCCCGCAGCACCAGGTTAAGGAGAGAGCCCACAGCCCGAGGAAGCAGAATCAGCTGATCCACTCCATAACCCGTCCAGTCCTCAGCCTTGCGACGTGCCTTATCTCAAGAGGAGAGCAGGATGAGTACCGTTACTTCTATTTCCAGATGAAGTATCCCATTTACGGCACTATTGTTTCTCCTTCTCTCCTCTTGTCATACCCTACTGTGCTGCCGTCGAGCCGTCATTCTCATCTCCACCACTGCAGGTACACTTTGTACTCCAAGTACAAAGTGCATTAGACCTACTCATCTACCCTTCTGCCTTAACTACGAGACTTTGCCACCAAGCATTGGGACATTACCACCCCACTCCCCCCTTTTTTATTGTGACCACCACTCCAGTGTATTATTATCAGAATGCATGAACCATTGCCATTTATGTTGATATATCTATAGATAGATAGATTTACAAATATGCAAATCATGCCTATACATTTTATTTGCTAATTTCTATCTCTCATAGCACTTGTTGATAAAAAATATTTGACCACTTGCATATTTTGACTCTCAGATTAAAATTTGACAACCTACCTCTGGGAAGCATCTGTCTAATTGATCCTCAGTAGTGTGCAGTTATTTGGGCACATACAGGTGAAATTCGAAAAATTAGAGAAATGAGGCTGGCTAGACAAAAATAAAGGGGGAAATGAGGCTATTTGGACAAAAATAAAGGGCGAAATGAGGCTGGCTGGACAAAAATAAAGGGGGAAATGAGCCTGGCTGGACAAAAATAAAGGGGGAAATTAGGCTATCTGCACAGAACTTAAGAGGGGGAAATGAGACTGACTGGACAAAAATAAAGGGGGGGAAATGAGGATGGCTGGACAAATATTAAAAGGGGGAAATGAGGCAGGCTGGACAAATATTAAGAGGGGCAAAATAAGGCTGTCTGGACAAAAATTAAGAGGGGCAAAGAAGACTGGCTAGACAAAAATAAAGAGGAGGGAAATAAGGCTGGCAGGATGAAACTTAAGAGGGGCCAAGAAGGCTGTCTGGACAAAAATTAAGAGGGGCAAAGAAGACTGGCTAGACAAATATAAAGAGAAGGGAAATTAGGCTGGCTGGATGAAATTTAAGAGGGGCCAAGAAGGCTGTCTGGACAAAAATTAAGAGGGGCAAAGAAGACTGGCTAGACAAATATAAAGAGAAGGGAAATTAGGCTGGCTGGATGAAATTTAAGAGGGGGCTGGCTGAACAAAATTTAAGAGGAGCAAAGAAGGCTGGCTGGACAAAAATTAAGAGGGGGAAATAAGGCTGGCTGGACAAAAATTAAGAGGGGGGAAATAAGGCTGACTGGACAAAAATAAAGAGGGAGAAAATAAGGCTGGCTGGACAAAAATTAATAGGGGCAAAGAAGACTGGCTGGACAAAAATAAAGAGGAGATAAATAAGACTGGCTGTATGAAACTTAAGAGGGGCCAAGAAGGCTGTCTGGACAAAAATTAAGAGGGGGGAATGATGCTGGCTCTACAAAAAATAAGAGGGGGAAATAAAGCTGACTGGACAAAACTTAAGAAAGGTAAATACGGCTGACTGGACAAAAATTAAGAGGGGTAAATACGGCTGACTGGTCAAAAATGAACAGGGGGAAATAAGGCTGGCTCTACAAAAAATAAGAGGGGGAAATAAGGCTGACCGGACAAAAATTAAGAGGGGGGAAATAAGGCTGGCTGTACAAAAATTAAGATGGGGAAATAAGACTGACTGGACAAAAATTAAGAGGGGTAAATAAGGCTGACTGGACAAAAATAAAGAGGGAGGAAATCAAACTGGCTGGACAAAACTTAAGAGGGGAAAATAAGGCTGGCTGGACAAAAATTAAGAGGGGGGGAAATGATGCTGGCTGGACAAAAATTAAAAGAGGTAAATAAGGCTGACTGGACAAAAAGAGGAGGCAATATGGCCAAATTGACACAGAAGGAGGGGGCAATAAGACTGGCTGGACACAGAAGGAGGGTGCAATAAGACTGGTTGGGGACACTGAAGGAAGGGGCAATAATGCTGGTTGGATACACAGAAGGAAGGGGTATAAAGCTTACTGGACACAGGAGGGGAAATAAGGCTAACTGAAAAGAATAAAAAAGGGTCAAAAAGGGTGGCTGGACACAGAAGGAGGGGCAGTAAGGCTAACCGGACACACACAATGAAGGGGCAATAAGTCTGACTGGACACACACAATGAAGGGGCAATAAAGCTTTTTGAACACACAAAAGGAAGGGGAAGAAAGTATGGCTGGTCCGATACACAGAAGGAAGGGTCAGAAAGGCTTTCTGGACACACACACAGGAAGGGGCAGTAAGGCTTATAGGACACATAAACAAGAGGCAGAAAGGCTGGCTGATCTGACACACACAAGAAAGGGGCAGAAAGGCTGAATGGAGGCACACACACAAGGAGAGAAGAGACTTGATGGCTCTAGAGACACACATGGAGGGGGAGATTGGATGGCTTTAGAAACACACAAGAGGGCAAGAAAGCTGGATGGAGGTATATTTAATATGTGTAGATTTCTATACTTTATTAGTTAATTCCTCATATAGTTTTACTTTCAGAATGTTGCTTTAATTGAATGTAGCCCAGTAAAATGTTTTGTGTACTTGTATGTGTATTGTATAGCGATAACTAGGATGAAATTTGTATTGTATAGCGATATTTAGGATGTGATGTGTATTATATTGTGATAACTAGGATGCAATGTGTATTGTATGGTGATAACTAGGATGCAATGTGTATTGTATGGTGATAACTAGGGAGTAATGTGTATGGTATCGCAATAGCTAGGATATAGTCTGTAGTGTATGGCGGTAACTAGGATGAAGTTGCTATTATCTTAAGTGGTCCTTATTGTTTGGTGATCAGTAGTATGTGCTCTGCCTTGTATATATGTCAGTAGGTCACTGTAACTGAGAATAGTATAACAAGCTTTTCACACTGAGCTGTTGAAACAGTCTGTGGGTGTAACAGATGATACACAATTTATTTGCACGTTTCATTGATACAATTATCCCCCGCCCATGACTTTTTGACCACGCCCATTGACGGGGGCCCCTGTAAAAATTAGTAGATGTCCCCTTTTGAGGAAAAAAATAAATGGTCACGTTACCACTTACCCACCCAGTTAGTTTGTGTTTATCCAGTCTTCAAAAATTTTAAATACAATTACTATATTTCCCACTATTTACCTCATCCCTATGAATGGAGTAAAAGGTATTGCTGTCCTTTCATTACTTTGTATCTACATATCTGTAAAATCTTGAAATTCTAATCTGGTTTGTTGGGGAGCTGCAGAGATGTCTCAGTATGGCTGCTGCTTACTTCCTCACTTATAGTCATTTTGTTGGGTAATGATCTGCCAGGTGCTTTTTGCAACACGAATAAAAGTTGGGATGTAATTCCTACTCTCTACAATGGACCACTGTAGGTGGATAGAGGGAGGTGCTATTTATGCCCTCTGGTATTGAAAACCATCACATGTAATTGGCCACCCCCACAACACTGGTAACGCCCATTCATCACTGGTCAATACCACTTCAATGGGCCCTTGAAAATGTTTAGCCCCAGGCCCACGTGGCCCTTAATCTGGCCCTGTGTGTATGTATGTGTTAGTGTGTGTGTAGTTCCAATAGGGTCAGGGATTGAAAAGGGTATGTAAAGCACAATGTAATCTGATAGTGCTACATAAACATCTGTGAACGTTGTGAACAAGCAAGTCCTATCACCTATCATTCTTCTTAGATATAAACTAATTCTATCCTATTGGAATTTGTAGTTTAACTACACCTAGAGTTCCAGATTGTCTAATACATAAACATTTTTAATTTACATACATAACTTTTTTATTTTGTTTGTAATATGAATGCAATGCGTAGCTGCCGTGCGGAGTGGTGGCATAAGGAATCAAGCTGATTCCTTAATGCCTT
>WWET01006332.1:22333-37520 GCA_011038615.1 Limnodynastes dumerilii
CCTGCGGACAGCTCCTAACGCCAGCCTGAGCTGGCGTTAGATTTTCATGGTGAGCGGAGTTAGAAACTCCGCTTCACCACCCCTTCACCGCTGTGTAAATATGCGGTACAGGGGGAGCCCATTCACATGAACGGGCCCAGTGATGGCAGGAGAAGGAGTCCTGCATCGTCATGGAAACGATAGTTTCCACTGGCGATGCAGGGTTTGTAAATATGAGAAAGGACATTTTGAAGCGATAAGGGCAGTTTTCTATTGAAAACTGCCCCTATCACTCCAAAATGAACTCTATAAATAGAGCCCTATATGTCAAACCCAGGGAAATGTACGCTCCATACAGTTATCAAGGCCCAAATTTCAAAATACTGTAATTCAAAAAAGTGGGGCGGAGCTTTGGTGCGGACGGCCGTGGACAGCTGAACATTGCAGGAGTCACATATATATTATATTACTAAATAGTCCTTACTTTCTGTATAAACACTATTAGATGATAGAAGCCATTGGGCGGTGCACAGGAGGTTGTAATCTTGTCACAATAGTAAACGAAAGGGCCTATCTGACTTCCACATTTTCCCCAGGAGCAACCTGGCATATCTATATACTAGTTGGTGGTAAAACAGCTTGTTGTATGAAAGAAATAGCATAATCCATTAGTCCGTCTTACCTTTCGCTGATTTATGTGGGGACGGTGCCGTTTGTCTCGGTGACTGTGCACTTCGTATACGCTTCTTGCGTTTAAATGTGAAACCGAAAGTATCTTCAAATGCAGTGCGACAAAGCCTTCCCAGCACTGACAGTGACGGCGTGGGATTTCCGGGTCTGCAGCATAACGTTATTTTACATACGGCATTGACATTGGTGCTGTTTTTACAGGAGAAACATGCTATAACAAACTATTTATTATACAGCGCTTTCACGAATGTGTCATGAGATGAAAGAAATTTTATATGAATGGCATTTGCCTTTTGTGAGTAGGATTTCTGTTAACACTATAGTGAATATCACGGAGTTCAGGGCCGTAACTATTTTGGATTTTGGTGCTTACACCCTCCCCCATATATTTGGTGTAACTTGAAAAGTGCCTGTCTCTGAAAAATAGCTGTTCTCTCTTACCTAAAATTAAAGTATGCCTACACACAAATCTCCCCACATTACAAATTACGGGTTCTATTTACAAACTTCATTTTCATGTGATAATACCCGTAATTTGTAATGTGGGGAGATTATCGCATGAAAATTAAGGTTTTAATATTTACAAACAAAGGATAGCAATTAGGATAGGATATTTACAAACAAATAGCAATTTCCATGGCAATCCATTTATATATCGGGGATCTCTGCCAGCCTGTTCTTTTCAGAGCGGGCCGGCGGTTAATAATATTTATGAAATGATAGCGCGGTGTTTTACACTTCGCTCCCAGCGTAAAACTAATGCCATCTTAGGATGGCGTTAGTGCAGTGATCTCCCAATATTCCCCCCATTTCCTCCCCATAATAGCTGTTATTAAGGGGAGGAAAAGCGGGACATGTAGACCGCTGGGATAAACCAGAGTGTAAAATAATTTATTTTATTTTTATAAAAAAAAAAAAAAAAAAATATTTTTAAAATAGAAAAAGTTGAAAAAAAAAAAAAAAAAAAACCCCCAATAAAAACAAAAAAAAGTCCCGATATGAAGACACTGCGCATGTGCAGGATTATGCGAAGTATGATTGAAATGACCTATGATGAGCACAGAGATCACCTCACAGTGCAGGTAAGTGTTAGTAAATTTTATGGACAAAGTTGCGAGCCTGGAACAGCTTTGTTCATTAAAAATAGAATAGAATAGAAAATAAATACAATGTAAGATCCACTACATGACTAGATTGTAAAATATATCTCTATATAATAAAATAGGTGTCTATTGTATACAACTTCTACCTACTATACTATAGTATGTAAATATACTGTATAGTATGTATGTATACTATATATGTCAGGATATCAAATATCGTGTACAAATTAAATATCTGTATATAGCATATCTCCCAACATTTGAGAATTCGAAAGAGGGACAAAATATTGCGGCCTGGTAGAGGCGTGTGGGCGTGTCTGGGAAAGTGGGTGTGTCTTGCATCGCCCAGACCGGCGGGTCTAGTGCCTGCCCCTTTTATTTAACAACCATCCAAAGGTCTGCCCCTTATTATTAGGCCTGCCATCCATATGTTAACCCCTTATTATTTGTCCAGAATTCGCCTCTTTATTTATCCTACCTCCATATCTGCCCCTTATTATTATTATGTTCAGCGTCCGTGTCTCCCCCCTGTTTATTTGTCTAGTCTCCATGTCTGTCTCTTTATTATTTGTCCAGCCTCAACATCTGCCCCTTGTAATGTCCAGCCTCCATCTCCGCCCCTTGTAATGTCCAGCCTCCATGTGTGCCCCTTGTAATGACCAGCCTCCATGTCTGCCCCTTGTAATGTCCAGCCTCCACTGTGTGTCCCTTTTAATACCCAGCCTCCACTGTGTGCCCCTTTTAATATCCAGCCCCCTTTGTGTGCCCCTTTTAATATCCAGCCTTCACTGTGTGCCCCTTTTAATATCCAGTCTCCTTTGTGTGAGCCTTTTAATATCCAGCCTCCTTTGTGTTCCCCTTTTAATGTCTAGCCTCCGTTGTCTGCCCCTTGTAATGTCCAGCCTCCATTCTCTGCCCCTTATAATGTCCAGCCTCCATTGTCTGCCCTTTGTAATGTCCAGGCTCCATTGTTTGCCCATTGTCATGTCCAAGAAAAAAGATTATTGTGCGCCAACTAAGGGGAAAGTATATGCTATTGTTCAAGTGATAGTTGTCTTATTAATATGTAATAAACAATAAACAACAAATCAATAGATAGATAATGGATAGATAAATAAAATAAAATACTAGTAGATGACCTATAGAGCGCAAGCTATGATGGTATGTGCAATACCACAAAAAGAAAAACTAGTAAACAAATTAACTGCGCTGAGGAAATCTACAACTACAAGAGGTTCAGAGAGCATAAATGTATTAGATGAAAATTCTATTAAATTAAAAATATCAGATAAAAAGAACAACGGCAGTACCTCAAATCTTAATAGAAATAAATACTAATTGAGATCAAAACAGCTTAGTACAGAGTTAAACATCTCGCAAAAAACATCATATAGTCAATGAAAATGCGGGAGATAAAGTGGATATTAGTAATATATGAGATATCACTCAATAGTAGAAATTCCACAGTATTATGTCTGACAAAAATAGTTCAATGAAATGGTTGATTATATCGCTGAGTGTTCAAAAAAGCCATCAATTGAATAGGTAAAACTGAAAGTTCAAATATGTGAGATCTCCCGCTTGAGAGTCGGCATCCACTAATATACAATGATCCCCCGATGGAGCTGATAATGATCAACTTCTAATTACCGGCGCCGGCAAGCTGCCTGGCAAACAGTGTTGAAAGATGGTATATCAATTAAACTCAATTAAACGGAGAAACAGCAGAATCAATATATATAAAAACTGCACAGTATCGATGTTGATACGCTTACCGGGCGTCCCCGGATAATAGTTTGTGATAGTGCAGAGCCGTGGTAATCTGTGGATGCTAAAAGCCGTAGAATCAGAGCCGTAGGTGCCCGGCAATAGCAGGGGATCACTGGCAGCTTGTGGCTTATCGAATAAGCAGGGAGAGTAATGAGAGTTCTTAATGGAACTATGAGTAGGAGGTATTATGAGGTACGAGCCGCAGTCTGGAGACGGACAGGCAACGCGTTTCGTCCCTGTATAGGGACTTTTTCAAGCCAAGATGAATAGACCAATGGAAGCGTCTATTTAACGGAAGTTCGTTAAGGCAATCAGGTGTGAAATAATTGAATGCCGTAATACAAAGCAAATTTCTACACACAAATAAAACACCTCAAAAATCTAAAATCTGAACCTCTTGTAACTAAACATATATTAATAATAAAAGACGACATTTGGAAAAGGCATATGGAAAAATTATACATAAATGCATATGAACAAAAAATTACATTTCAAATCGTTCCAATAATCACATTGGGCTGGATCCAGACCTTGTTAAGTGCATGAACTTAGTTACACCTGGGCTAAACCATGTTGATTTCAGGGGAGTCATATTTCATTTGCTTCAAACAGTATTAGTGTTGAGAGGTGATGTTTCCTATCCCAAGTCTAAATAACAGTGTGATAGTAAAGCTGGTCAGTATCTGTGTGCAGTAAGCAATTTCAAGATATATCCCTGTATGCAAAGTATACAATTAACTTGGCTCCCACTGAAATCAACATGGTTTAGCCCTTGAGTAACTAAGTTCATGCACTTAACAAGGTCTGGATCCAGCCCATTGTTAGCAACACTGAATATGTTACATTTTTATCTTTCTTATTTGTTCTTTTTTCTTTAATGAGATTATGATTGTTATTCAAAAAATATGAAAGATAAAAATGTAACATATTCAATGTTGCTAACAATGTGATTATTGGAACGATTTGAAATGTCATTTTTGTTCATATGCATTTATGTATAATTTTTCCATATTCCTTGTCATGTCCAGCCTCCACTGTGTGCCCCTTGTAATATCCGGCCTCCTTTGTGTGCCCCTTTTAATTTACAACCTCCTTTGTGTGTCCCTTGTAATGTCCAGCCTCCATATCTGCCCCTTGTAATGTACAGCCTCTACTGTGTGCCCCTTTTAATATCCAGCCTCCTTTGTGTGCCCCTTTTAATATCCAGCCTCCACTGTGTGCTGCTTGTAATGACCAGCCTCTTTTATGTGCCCCTTTTAATATTCCAGACTCCGCTGTCTGCCCCTTGTAATGACCAGTCTCCTTGGTCTGCCCCTTGTAATGACCATCCTCTTTTTTCTGCCAGACTCCATTGTCTGCCCCTTGTAATGACCAGCTTCCTTTGTCTGCCCCTTGTAATGACCAGACTCCTTTGTCTGCCCCATTGTAATGCCCAGCCTCCTTTATCTGCCCCTTGTAATAACCAGCCTCATTTGTCTGCCCATTGTAATGACCAGCCTCCTTTATCTGCCCTTTGTAATTACCAGCCTCATTTGTCTGCCCATTGTAATGACCAGCCTCCTTTGTCTGCCCCTTGTAATGCCCAGCCTCCTTTGTCTTCCCCCTGTAATGACCAGCCTACTTTCCTTTATCTGCCCCTTGTAATGCTCAGCCTCCATGTCTTCTGTTACTTACCTTTGACGTCTTCTCCCTTCCTCCGCGGCGCTCCCTCTCTCTGTTGCTGTATCTCTCCGTCTGCGGTCACGTGGTGCGGTAGTGGAAATACAGGGCTCCTACGGGAGCCCTGTAGAACCAAATCTGTTTGTAGAATGGCAGTAACCGCTTAGGTTCAGTCACTGCTATTCAAAGTAACATGTTTGGTCCTACAGGGCTCCCATAGGAGCCCTGTATTACCTGCCTGGCTGTTCTGTTTAAAGCCCTGCCGCATATACCGCGGCATGGGCTTTAAAAAAACAAAAACAAATTTGTCCCGAGAGTCTGATCTCTCAGGACAAGATGTGAGATGGACGGGACAGTCCCTCAAAAGCGAGACTGTCCCGCTGGAATTGGGAAAGTTGGGAGGTATGATATAGCGTGACCTTCAGTTGGCCCAGATCTGGTTTTGTTTTATTGCCCTAGCTAAAGGCAGTCGAGCAGAGCAAGCTATGGCTCTGGTCAGGGTATGGCCCTGACATAAATGTATCAGTTTATTAGGGGGGGTACTAAAAGCCAGATTTCTGAAGAAGAGTCTCTCCAGACTCAAACTGTCACTTGTTACAAAGATGGGGGCCCTTTGGAGAGGAGCAGTTTTGCCTTTAAAAAGTGTGTATCGATACATAAACTTTGCTCACTTCATGGGACTTCCAAACGGAAGAGGTGTCCCTGATTTCTGGTCTGTCCTGACCTGGAAGGTTCTTTTGTGTAAATGCTTTCTGCCTTTTCACCTTTTTATTTTATAAGAAACTGTTGTGCATGCTGTATGTCCATTTTGTTATTCTTTTGTAAATAAGCATTGTGATTATTATCATATTAAATATCAATTAATAAGTTCATGTCTCTGTTCTTACGGATTCACATGTCAGACCAGCTCGGTTATTAAACGCTACTGAATGGTAACAAAAGAGGTCATTCGGAGTTGATGATAATTTTGATAAAGCATAACTGTGTTTGATTTGGGTAAAGGAGAACCTAAGACCTCCTATGAATATTCTTGTTGGTGGCAGTTCATTAGTAATAAGTCATATTTAAGGTAGGAGAAGGGGCATTAGTCATTGTAGAACAGACCACGTGACTGTTGTGATTAACCTCTTGAGCCCCAGATAAGTTACAAAAGCCTCAGGTGAGGTCAGGATCGTGACACTATATATACAGGGCCATTTTTAGTGGTGGGCAAGCCGTGCCCCTAGGTGACTTAAAGGTCGCCCAGCAGGGTGGAAAAGCTGAATATTATATAATATCTAATAATATATACATAGCAGTGTTTGAGGTGGATGGGGTTTTTTATTTTATTTTTTAACTTCATTTGTTTTTTTGCACTGTTTTATAGTTTTTAATATTTGTTGTCCTAGTATTCTAATAAATTGTTAAATTAATTTAACAAATATACTCATGTTTTGGAAATGCCTCCAATAAAATACATCTCTCTCTCTCGCTAACACTCTGGGCTAGATTTACTAAGGGGCGATTTTTGGTGCAATTATAAACCGCCAGCCATCACTGTGATTTGGGTCCCAACAGCGATGTATGGCAATTTTCCTATGGTTAAATTGCCGCAATTTTCTGCTTTTATATGCATCGATTTACCTTTAAGAATTGCCGCACACTATGTCCCCTTATTAAATAAAAAAAAAAAATTATAAAATTTTTTACAAAAATGGACTCTATCACAAAAAAATGTATACCGCTGCAGCTGCATACAGTACTATAAGGCACAGCATGCCCATGTATTGCAGGGCATGCTGTGCCTTTTAGTACTATAAGTGCCAGCATTTCTAGTGTTAATGGCATGCCACCACATACATTATATGCCCTGTCTCTGTAAGAAATCATATAGTGCCCGTTAATTATAATAAATCATATAGCGCCCTGTTACAATAATACATATAGTGCCCGTTAGTTACAATGGTCCTGATCCAGACCTACCCTCGCAAGCGATCGTACGCTGGTCGTAAGCTTAAATTCCCTCATCTCAATGCCCCCCCCGCCCATTTCTATGAAATCCTTCGGTTCGTAGATTTCCGCTGGACTTAGGATCGCAATTGTTCCCGACCGATTCACAAGTCCGACCTTAAGGCATTTCCGACCCTATCTTCAACGTAGATGGCGTTGCACCATTACTACGCATGCGCAGTTGATGCAAAATCGATCCGACCCTAAATATACGCACCTAACTATCGTTAATATCGAATCTCTGAATCAATCCCAATAATACATATAGTGCCCCTTAGTTACATTAAATCATATATTGCCCCATTAGTTGTTAAATACATATATCACAGCGCTTCACTTTTTCCACATTTTGTTATGTTGCAGCCTTATTCCAAAATGAAATAAATTGTTTTTTCCCCTCAAAATTCTACCCACAATAGCCCATAATGACAATGGGCCAGATCCAGAACAACGCTTGTGAGCGAATTTATGCGCGGCGGAGACGCAATATCGCCTTTTGGTAAGTACTGCGCATGCGCACAATAGAAAATACGCTCAGTAACATAGCATAATTGTGAACATATGGGCCATTCACGTACGTGTCACGTAAATACTTACGTGTGGGCGAGTCCAAAATACGTCTGAAATACGTTAAGTAGGCGGGGGTTTGTATTTAAAGTGTACAGTATGGGCGTGCCTAGCTGTGTAAATACGTGTTGCCCATACGTACGGATTGTGTGCGGATCACTGCGGTTACATTGCCAAGAGTTAAGGTAGTGTTTGAAAAGCGTATCTTGACAAAATACGTACATTCAAGGGGTGTGCCAAGGGGAGTGTATAGAAGGTACGCACGCGTAAATACGCTACGCTAGTAAACGTATAGCAAATGTAGTTCTGGATCTACCCCATGTGAAAATGTTTTTGGGGGAGATTTTTGCAAATTTATAAAAAATCAAAAACTAAGAAATCACATGTACATAAGTATTTAAAGCCTTTGCTCAATACTTTGTTGATGCACCTATGGCAGCAATTACAGTTTTTTTTCAATATGATGTCACAAGCTTGGCACACCTATTTTTGGGCAGTTTCATCCATTCCTCTTTGCAGCACCTCTCAAGCTCCATCAATTTGGATGGGAACCTCATTTAAGTACATCTTCCTCCTTTTGAGAGTTGATGGGCACTGAGATTTTAAATTTGAGTAGTGGTTCTTATGTTCTTACAATTATATTCCTGCATCCCTTTATGGGTAACTCTAATTTTCTTATTTTTAGGTCTCATTCTTATTCAGTGGTTGGGAGTGGATCGCACTTTGCAGATTTTATTTCTATATTAAAATTGTTGTGTCTCAGGCGACCCTCCAGGTCAGAGATTTTTGTCTTCCATGTGCCAACTTGAGATGTCAGCTGGTCCATCTGGCCTCTCCTTAGGTTTGAAAGATCCTTGAGAGATGAGATGCAATGTTCATCTTCCCCAAGATGCTTCCGCACTTTCTGGAGCTCATGCTGGATGATGGAGAGGTCTACTATTTTCTAGTCACCCATAGTTCCGAGACATGGCCTGCAGCACTTGGTACAAGGTGGGACCATCCGTAGATTGATCAGACTTTGGGGTAGGGGTAGCAGCTCGGGAGGTGGTAGACTGGCCCTGAGCAGCCGAACTGCGCACATATTTCTCCAGTTTGGCAGCAAATCAGTACAAGGAGATCCCCAATATGAGGTATATATGGTGAACTGGGGGTATAATGGTGGTTTCAGTATTAGGTAAAAGATGTCCCATCAGGCTGTAATCCACAAAGGCAGAAATTGCAAGTACCAGGGTCAGCACGATGCGCTCCATGGGGGTATGCGGCACAGGCCGGCGCTAGGCTGGAGAGGTGCCGACGGGCATCCCTCCTGCTCCCCGCTCTAGTGGCTGGCAACTCATACAGGAGGTTCCTGTATGAGCTGCTGCATCCTTACATACAGCAGCTGATTGGAAAGTGATACTGTGGGGCTGGAGCTACATGATGGGGATACTGGTGGGCTGGAGGCACATTATGGGTTTACTGAGGGGGCTAGAGACATGATGGGGATACTGGGGGGCTGAAGAGACATGATATGGATATTGGGGGTCTAGAGCAGTGCTCCTCAACCTTTTCTCACCCCTGGCACACCTAAGCCCTTCCCAGAATTCCGCGGCACACCTAAGCCCTTTCCAGAATTCTGCGGCACACCAAAAGCAAAATATACAAAAAAAAGCAGGAATTACAAAGTACATACACAAATATGACATTATTTTACATATTTGACAAATTAAAAAATCACAGCTAATAACTTTTTTCTTATAACTAATTTACCTATGTTAGCTCCCATCATGTGTCTGCAGCCTCCCCAGTAGACCCCATCATGTGTCTCCAGCCTCCCTAGTATTTCCCATTCATGTGTCTGCAACCTCTCCAGTAAAACCAATCGTGTGTCTTTAGCTCTCCAGTATTCCACATTCATTTTGCAAGGTCTTCCAGTGCTTTTTCTCCTGTTGGAGGCATTGCACCGCGGCACACTTGGCAACATCCCGTGGCACACTGGTGTGCCATGCACACTGGTTGAGAAGCACTGGTCTAGAGTCACATGATACTGGGGGGCTGGAGGCACATGATGGGGATACTGGTGGTGCTGGAGCCATATGATAGGCATACTGGGGGAGCTGGAGCCATATGATGGGGATACTGGGGGGCTGGATACACATAATGGGGATACTTGGGGGGGCTGGAGACACATGATGGGGATACTGCAGGGCTGGAGGCACATGATGGGGATCCTGGAATGGCTGGAGTCATATGATGAGGATACTGGGGGGGCTGGAGCCACATGATAGTAGGGACACTGGGGAGCTGCAGACACGCTTACAAGACTGTGATTCTTTTGTATTGTGGTTACAAATGTTTTCTGTTTTCCAAGGAGGCCTTTTTTTTTTTTAACTGTGTTGTGGTTACAAGATTGTTGAATTTATTGTAATGTAATCAGAAGGATGCAGTCTGTATTGTATGGTATAGCAGTCACTAGGATAATGGGATAGATCCAGAACTCCGCTTGCAATCCGTTTACTAGCATAGCGTATTTATGCATGCGTACCTTCTATACACTCCCCTTGGCACACCCCTTGAATGTACGTATTTTGTCCGAGTTTTGCTTTCCAAACCCTACCTAAACCGTACGGATGAGCAACACGTATTTACACAGCTAAACACGCCCATACTGTACACTTTAAATACAAACCCCCGTCTACATCGCGTATTTCAGACTCACATAAAATTGGCAAACCCACACGTACGGATTCACATGACAAATACGTGAATGGCCCATATGTTCACATTTATGCTACGTTGTAGAGCATATTTTCTATGGTGCGCATGAGCAGTACTTACCAAAATGTAATTTTATGTGTCCGCCACGTGTAAATTCGCTTACAAGCATTGTTCTGGATCTGACCCAATGTCTGTATGGTATGGCTGTCACAAAGATTTATAGTCTGTATTGTGTGGCAGTGATTAGGATGAAGGGGGAATTGTATAATGGGGCCTGATCCGGAACTACGCCCGCGGGCGTATTTACGCCAGCCATAAGCGTAACTTCGGCTGTAAGTACGTTATGCGCATGTGCCCAGCAGATGTTTTCTGTCGTAACTCATGGCGGCCGTAATTGAAAATAGGTCGCCTGTGACATTAACGTTATTATGGCCGAATGCATATATTACGAAAGCCTTAAATACACTCCCATTACGGAATGTAGGTAGGGGGAGGCATTTAAATCGTATGGGCGTAGTTATGTCCTGTCATAGTTAGGACGGGGGAGTGCATAGTATTTACGCTTGCGTAAATACGATCCGCGCTACTTCGTAACACAAATGTAGGTTTGGATCTGACCCATGGAGACTAGGAGGCTGTTTGTATTGTATAATAGTGACTATGATTTGGTTTCTTTTATTGTGGTTACAAGATTGTGTTTTATGATGCTTATATGTACACTATACTCTTTTAAACATAATATGAAATTGTTAAACAAGTGGGTGCAAAGTTAAAGTTTGCAGTGGAACACCGAATACTCTAGTACTGGCCCTGGCAAGTACTTCCTTCCCTCTCCAGACATTGGCCGTTGTAATCCACAAAAGCAGGGAGGTATCAGCATCCACTCTAATAATGTCCTACACAGAAGGAGCAGTTATACTTCCCCAATGTATTCTCAGTGAGTGTTGCAGAGGAGAGATAGCTCCTACATAAGAGTCCCAGAACAGCAGAAGATCTGAGTTGTGCCTTCTAAACTAGTTAGTGCACCAGAATTGACCCCCCAACAAAGAAGACACAGACCGCTCACCTCTCTCTCATGCAGCCTTAAGCATCTTCAAAATGGCTCTGACGGCGCTATGTTGTTGGGGGGATGGGGAGCCTGGGTATAGCCCACCCGCATGCACCAGTCCACTCTTGTCAGCACTCTTCTGGACAGCCACAGGATAAAGGGAGGGGGGGATCTCCATTTAAAATCTCCTCTGGTCCGCAGCACGTCCAGTCCACACACCACTTGTCTGCACAGCTGTCCGGGCGCCTCCACGCTCCGAACCTGCACCGCCGCTCAGAAGGATATGGGTACATCCTCTGAGGTGGATTTAAGGGACACTGCCAGGGTTACCAGGGTTTGCAGGAGGATAAAAGCAGGACCTATGTCAGCAGCTGTGAGGAGATACCTCCTACATCATCTTCCACCACATCCCATTCATCTTTATAGAAAAACTTAATGTAGGTGACTGCAGCTTGTGAGAATGTGTCCCCTGTGTGTGTGCAGCGGTCTCGAGTGTCCTGGCACTGTCACTGACTGCGTTCCTCGTGCTGGTTGCTATCTGTTTAGTGTGTTAGAGCTCTGTCATCTGCTCACACCTCTCTGAGCATATCATCTGCTCATATCTTTTTAGTGTGATAGAGCTCTGTCATCTGCTCACACAACTCTGAGAATTCCATCTGCTCATACCTGTTTAGTGTATTAGAGCTATGTCATCTGCTCAAACCACTTCTTTTGTCCCTTGACCTTCAGTGAACCGAGTCTCAATCTATTTTGTTCTTTGTTCTTTTCCGAGTCTCAAATTCATGTTTATTTACCGTTTACCAGAGAAGCACTCCTTATTCATGCATATACACTCTGGAGTCTCATGTCTGATCTGCTCCTGTGTGGTTCTGACTTCCCTGCTCTCTGTATATTGTGCTATACTTGTAGTATCTCATTCTATACCATCTATACACCCTCTGTGCACAGTACTATGGAATTGGTTTCCGCAGACTATTCCCAATATCAGGGGCTCTAACGAAGACTAGGCCCCAGTTAGACTCCCCGTCCTGGGAAGCGGGACTCCAGTATTGTAACATTTTAACCTGTCAATACAGTAGCTTCAAGATGAAAGCCTCTATGTCTAATGCCATCAACCTTCTAATTGCCCAGATTTCCAGCTTGAACTAGGTGGTACAGAATCTGGTCACCAAGATTAACACCCAAGATAAAGCTCTAGCTGCCCTCCATTCACAGGCAGCTCTTGTGCCTGTGCCTGCTTCTGCACCTGTAAATCCTGTCCTGGATATCAAGATGAACCTTCATGATTGGTTCACTGGAGATCACTCACAGCCCTCCACATTTAAGTCCAATTTCAAGTTGTATTTCACACTTCGCCCTCCTGTCTCCAGTACTGAGAAGCAGAAATGGGGTCTCATTATTTCATTGCTCCAAGGATATCCGCAAGCATGGGCATTCAGTCTTTCACCTAAGATCCTGCTTTATCATCTGCTAATGCTTTCTTTGAAGCCCTAAGCCTATTATATGATCCTGATCGCTCTGCCACTGCTGAATTAAAGTTACGGACCAAGGAAGCTGCTTGACTGAACAATACTGTTCAGATTTCCACAGATGAGCTGTCGATTGTGGATGGAATGATTCCACATTGGACTGTCAGACTCTGTCAAAGACGCCCAAGTGCAGTTTCCTTTGTCTAAATCTCTGGATGACCTTATGTGTCTGGCCATTAAGGCCAACCGGTGCCTCATGGAGCTTCAGGTAGAGAGGGACTTCTTTTCAGGTTCTTTTTCTGTCTCAGGTTTCCAAGGGTGCCTGATGAGCTGATGCTGTTTTTGTCATGTCATCTCACCAACTAAGAGAAACACCACCAGCAGACCATGGGCTTATGCCTCTATTGCAGTGATAGAGCTCGTATGGCCTACAAGTGTCCTAGGAAGGCAGATAAGGTGGGAAAACTACTAACTCCATCTAATAGTAAAGAGGTCCGAGTGGGTTTGCATCTGATCTCTTCGTGCAATTCTCTTGTCATTTCTGTCACTATTTGTCTCCAAGAACAATCTTTTTATGTTATAGCCTTTGTGGACAGTGGGACCGCAGGAAACTTCCTTGATAAAAATTATGCCAAGCAGCTCCAAATTTCTACTAAAGGCCTTGAAGACTCCTATTACTGCCTGTGGTCTAGACGGGAAACCCCTGTTAGGAGGCAGAATCCTTAAATAGACGGTACCAATTCACATTTCTATTGGTCTCTGTCATTCTGAATTCCTCCTCATACCCTGTCCAGCGGCTGAAGTCCCATAATTTGTCCATTGACTGGTCCCTGGGAGAAATTGGGCAGTGGGGACATCCCTGTCAAGAAAAGTGCCTCACTATACCCATTTATTCCTATTGATTGTTTTCTGTAAATCTCTCCACTCCTTATGCTGATTTCCAGGATTTTTTCTGCTAGCAGAGCACTTATGACCTTCCACCACACAGATCGTATAGCTCCAATTCATTTATTACTCATGCAAAATTCCCTAAGGGAAGACTCTTCTCTCTCTCCAAACCAGAGGTTCAAGCTATGGAGGAATAAATTTAAGAAAACCTCAAAAAGGGGTTTATCAGACCTTCTAAATCCCCAGTAGATGCTGGGGGGTTTTTTTGTTGCCAAGAAAGATGGATCTTTGAGACCTTGCATCAACTACCGGGAATTAAATGAAATTACCTGTCACAAAACGTAGGATGTCAAGAGTGTCACGATTAGCGGCAAACACCGCTGTACTTGCCATCTGGCAGTGGCTTCCCCACTATGTGCCATTCTCCAGTCCTCCAGTGATTCCAGCAGAAGTCTCCATTAAAGCATGTTTGTCTGTGTCTGGGATTAGGCATCTGCCTCATTACTTCTCTGGTGCATGGGCGTCGCCATTTTACCTCCTGTCAGGTGATTCCCAGTAACCTCTAAGGTGCTTCTCTGCACACACATGATTCCTCCAGCCAATCGGTGCACTGGGCGGGCTATCTAAACTCTGTGCACAGTCCATGCTGTGCCCAGATCAACTTGGTCTTCTAGGAACTACTCGTTCATTCTAGGTGCCTGGATCACTCCTCCTGCAATCCTGACCTGTCTGCCTTGCATCGCTGCACCACTGGTCCCAGCAGTGCCTGGATATCTGCTCCTGCAACCCTGACCTGTCTGCCTTGCATTGCTGCACCACTGGTCCCAGCAGTGCCTGGATATCTGCTCCTGCAACCCTGACCTGTCTGCCTTGCATTGCTGCACCACTGGTCCCAGCAGTGCCTGGATATCTGCTCCTGCAACCCTGACCTGTCTGCCTTGCATTGCTGCACCACTGGTCCCAGCAGTGCCTGGATATCTGCTCCTGCAATCTGGTAACCCTGAACTGTCTGCCTATTGCATTCAAGTCAAGTCTGCCTTGTATATGGTTCAAGTCATTGTGTCTGCCAAGCATCTGGTTCAAGTCACTGTTGCTATACAGTTTAGCCTACTGTTACTACCCAGTCAAGCCTGCCTAGCATCAAGCTCAAGTCACTGTTGTTATCCAGTCAGGCCTGCCTAGCATCAAGCTCAAGCATTCTGTTGCTATACAGTTTAGCCTACCGTTGCTACCCAGTCCTGCCTGATCCATTTCCTGGTCCTGCCGTCCCGGTTCCGCTGTCCTGGGTCCTTTTCTGGTTCCAGTTGCCGTGGTCCTCGCGGTCCGTT
>WWET01006333.1:4407-17630 GCA_011038615.1 Limnodynastes dumerilii
GATCTACCATTTCGGGAAACCAGCATCTTAATTCCATAATCCCCAGACTACTAAACTAATCAATGACTTTCCTGTAAGTTGCTTATTTTTCTTCAAAGATCCCTCCTTAGAGGACACATATATCAAATGCAAAATATTAATTATTTTTAATGTACAGAACATAAGGCAAGAAGCCAATAAACAGACCAGAGATAGAAAAAAAAATGACATTAAGAGTATAAACTGTTTACAGTAACCAAAAAAAGATGAAAGAATAATTCAATAATAACAGATCTGTAAAAGTGAAAAACAAAACAAAAGCAGATAAAATGTTAAAAAAAAAGCAAAAAAAAAAAAAAAGCATCAGTATCAACATCCAATACGTTTTATTAAATTGTTATCTCCTTAAACTGATATAAATGAAATAAAATAACATATGCAAAAAAGTCCATTACAAATGTTTGCCACCATTGAAGAACCATTCGTATTTATTTTAAAGAACGTTGTAAATAAATGAATATATGGTAGCAATCGATCAAAGGGGCACCGAACACGACACTCTGAATGGTGAGTGGCTAAACTAACCCCAACCCTTCCCCTAATTCTAACCCTAACCCTCCCCTTCCATTACCCTAACCCTCCTTTCCCCGCAGCCTGACCTTAACCCTCCCTTCAACCTAGCTTGACCCTAATACTCCCTTCTCTATAGCCTAATCCTCCCGGCAGCCTGACCCTAACCCTCCCCTTCTATGGTCCTAACCCTAACCCTCCCTTCCTAAGCACCTAACCCTAACCCACCCTAATACTTAAATGGCCTGGAGAGGTTACTAACCTCTCCGTAGCTGTGATCCGAAGGGCCTGCGAAAATGAATGGGCGAGTATGCCAATCGGCACACTCACCTATTCATAAAAAAATTTCTAAAATGGCCACCTATTCGAAATAGAGACAGCCGAAAAGTAACTTTCGTCTGTCTATATTTCGCAAAGCGGGCAGTCGGACTGGAGACTGCAACCGGGTAGAAACAGAAATATCACAAAAAGACTAATGTAAAAATGGTGGAAATGGAGGGAAAACATTTTCAGTGATGGAATTTTACAGAATTTTCGGTGTTGGAAAGTTTTATCAAAGAATTATCAATTGCATTTTAGACATGGGTGTCAACTTTTGCATTTAATATCAGGGAGATTGTGATAGCATCATCATGGCATTGCACCAAAGGGATGTGTCCTGTACTGTGAAAGGTGTGGGTCCTGTGAAGAGCTCCACCCATGGGTGTCTCTAGCATTGCCAGAAAAACTATTTCTCAAAGAAGATGTCAGCACCAATATATTTAGTGATTGTTAAGTTGTCAGTGAAAAAATACTCTCAGTATTTATTTTGAATACTATGAATAGGAGCTCAGTTGTCTTCTTCATCTTAAAAGATTAGCTAAAAGTAGGTGACACTGCAGTAAGAAGTGACTAAAGTGTATTTTTCCATTCTGTCTCCATTATTGGAGTCATGTACTGCTAGTCTTTGATTATATCTTGGTCTAAATGAAAATGGCCACCTCCATAGACCTCAATGCAGGGAAATATTGTAAAACAAGTAAATTCTTCTTTATAATGCAATTACTTTTGGAGCTGAATCAGCATCAGAGAGACTGAAAAACACTTCAGGGAGTCAGGGAGATCACTGGGAGTCTCCATCATATTTATAATATGCAGTTGGCAACTATGATTTTAGATTTGGAGAATGTTTTTATGAAAGATATTGTTTACAAAATAAACAAAATACAAAGAAAAATCATTGACCAATCATGGGAGCTGACTTGCAATTAGGGGGCCGTATTCAGAGATCCGTTTTTTAAAAGAACACAATTATATGTACGCACGTAGCAAGGCAACAACCACCAACACCCACGACACTCCCCTCTCCCAGCCGTGCAATCATAGACTTACACCTGCATAGACCACCGTTATCTTTACGTGTGTACTTACATGTGTATATGACTTCCGTGCGTGCGATTCAGTATTGGTGTGCCCTCATGCGTTCATTTAAATGCCTCCCCCCACCCACTTTCATGTAAATTTTCAAGTACGTATTTCTACGCCGCCCATCCGTACGTATGTCCCCCAGTGCGATTCACATGTGCCTAATGCACTTACGTGCGTATATTCAGCGTAACTTATGTAAATAAAGTTACTACGCATGCGCAATTAAAAAGTACCTAAAAATATGCACGCAACTCCACGTGAAAACGGATCTCTGAATACTGCCCAATGTGCATCATTTAGTGAATCTGTGCTGTCAATCAGATCCAAAGTCTTTAGGGCTTGTCCAGAATTAGGAGTAACTGATTAAAAAGGTGAACCTGGAGAAACCATGCCGCAATTTTAATTATTTTTTTGCGCATGCAGGCGAAATACTGGCTGATTTTTGTTTATTCCTCACAAATACTGAAGTGCTTTATCATACCTCCTAAATGTCCTGATTCTGGTGGGACAGATTTTTTACCTTTGTGAAAACTAGGAGCAAATAGAGTAACAATAACAACACAGGGAACAAGACTAAATAAACTACAGGCTATAAATGCTACAGAGTACATATACAAGAATGAATCAGAGGGAGCACTAAACACAAATCAGGAGTAACTGAAAACATTAGATGCTGGGGCACAGCGGTAAACTGAATATAAAAGTACAAGAGTGCATAAATACAAGCAGTCAAGACTACAGAGCAAGCGATATGGAACACAAGATACATCCGAATGCAACATACAATACAATGAAATACATACAAAACAGAAGACAGCTGGTATAAAAGTCACAAGGAGTTAACAGGCAGGAGATCAGAGAGCATACATGCACCAGGAACACAGGATAACAAATAATGCTCAGCAGCCTACTCAGGAAGAGGAAGTCCTATTTGAGAAGGTTGAGCAGATGCTAGATAATTAATGAAGAGTCAAACAGAAACACCAGGGCAGGTCAATATAATGTCCATGATCAGGAGTCACTCAATGTCCAATATTGCCCTAGATTTTGCATGCCCACAATGTGTAACAGCGCCTGACTTTCTGTGCTTAGCCTGTTCTGAGTATGTGCAGTGCAAAAGTCTGCTGTGCTTCCATTTAAAAAAAAAAATGGATGGACAGCCTTTGGATACAGAGTACACAGGGAGGGCACTGTCCTGTACATTGTAATACCAAGTCATCCCCACTTGCAATCACAATCAGGCCCCACTGTTAGATGGGAAATGCCATTCCTCTGATGTGTGGAAAGATCACAATGCATTAATAACAACAATAATAAAAATAACTGTAAATAAATAAATAAAATAAAATTGCAAATTAAAGTCAACAACTTGACCAAATAATTTTGTTCTCTTAAATGGGGTTGTTTATTTTATTAGTAAGAATTGTGGATTTACTTGCTATTATATTTGACCACTATCCCAGATTGTTCAGTTTAGATTGGCTTCAACTTTCTTAATCTTGGAAAAGGGATCAAAACAAATATTTTTAACATATACCACAACCGAAATGACCAGTGCCAGAAGTTGTGTTCTTTCTAAACATAAACATTAGACTGATTTCAAGTTTTATACAGTTTTGTCCTGAATCACTTAAGTTTGTTTACGTCCACTTAATCTTATTATTCTGTGACTCCCTGAGCTATATGCAGCTGTTCCCAAATAGCTTCCCTTTGATGGGAGTGCCTCCAGCAAATCACTTGTGTGACTTAGATCATTACATAGATCATTAAATTGTTTATGCCACTGACAGAAAACTGTCATTACTGCACTTTCATTGTTGTAACTGTAAAAATGTTATTTGATTGCAGATCATTTGAGTCATTGAAGAATGACTTCTAATGACTTTGGGCTGGATCCAGACTTAAGTAAGTGCTTGAAATTAGTTACTCCTGGGCTAAACCATGTTGATTGCAGGGGAGTCATATTTCATCTGTTGCAAACAGTATTAGAGTTGAGAGGTGATGTTTCCCATCCCAAGTCTAAATAACAGTGCGATAGTAAAGCTGGACAGTATCTGTGTGCAGTAAGCAATTCAAAGATATATCCCTGCATGCAAAGAATACAATTAACTTGACTCCCCCTGAAATCAACATGGTTTAGTCCAGGAGTAACTAATTTCAAACACTTACTTAAGTCTGGATCCAGTCCTTTTTCTGCACCATGTAGTAGGATCCACAGCACAGAAGTGACAGCTTCTCTATGTTGCTGGGCAGTCCTCATTTCATGAGACCGTATTAACCTTTCACCACCGGCATCTTCAGTCCAACTCACAGATAGTTGTAAAATATGTCCTTCATCAGGGATGACCTTGGGATTTGAGGGACCCGGGGAAAGGGCATACTTGGCCCAGGGATGTAGTTGCCGCTGTGTTGGCCAATTTTTGACACTGAGAAAGCCAACAGCTTAATTGTTGTTTGGTCAGTGCCGACACATAATGAAAAAGAATATTTCGATCCTGGAATGGGTACAATGTCGCATGCTATTATTTGGACAAGGCACCTGTTCTGGTTTAGGGTTAGTTTGCAGAGACAAGAAGGTTAAGGTTAGGTTGCAGAAAGTGGATGGTTAGGAGGGGGTTAAGGTTAGGCTGCGGAACGAGGATGGTTAGAGTTAGGGGAGGGTGAAGGTTAGGCTGCGTAGAAGAAAGGGTTAATGTTAGGGTTATGGTTAAGGTGAAGCTGTGGGAAGGGGATGGGTAGTGTTAGGATCAAGTAAACTTACCTGACGCTGTTGAACTCTTCTTAGGAACAGCAGTTAGAACGATGTGGTCGCTCTAAAAAATGCAGAAAACTGACAGCGGTTGACGCTGTAGTGCCGCATACTGATCTGTTAAAGGACAGTTTATTGCGCTACACCCCTTGACCCCCTCCTTCCCTCCTACTACTGCTCCCCCAGATGTGATCTACTGATCAATTGGTGGATTAGATGTTATTTATTATTTGTGGAGTTAAGACCTAGTCTAGGCCACACAAGTACCACTCCAAAATTAAAGAAGAGTTGTACATTGACCTCAATATTTGCATAAAGTATTACAATTAAATTAAAACATTTAATTAAAGGGTCTCTTGTGTAAAACAACATATCAGAAGCCATTAAAGCTGAGAGGAGATGCAGGTCACTGCTAAAGGCTAAGTTGGTTGTCTGTCGGTCACCACTCATTTGGTAGCAAAAACTTTGGACTGAGGTGATGAGGTGTTAAGCCTCAAAGCAATAGGCTGGTGAGGTAGGGAATAGAAAATAATGCATTGACTGAGTGTGTCAGTAAGATAAACACTGGTGGGAATCTCCGCTGCGATGGACTACCCTTAGAAATAGAGACAGCCGAAAGTTCCTTTTTGGCTGTCTTTATATCGAATTGCAGCCATTTTAGATTTTTTTTATTGATTGGGTAAATATGCTGATCGGCATACTCACCTATTCATTTTTGCCGGACCCGACGCACTTGCCACAGACCTGCCACTGACAGCTTTGGAGAGGTGAGTAACCTCTTCCAGGGACATTTAGTGTTAGGGGGGGTTAGGGTTAGGCTATTAGGAAGGGAGGGATAGGGTTAGGTCCATAGAAGGGGAGGGTTAGGGTCAGACTGCGGGGAAGGGGTCTTAGGGTTAGGCTATAGAGAAAGGAGAGTTAGTTTTGGGCTGTGGAGAAGGGAGGGCTAGGGTCAGGCTGCAGGGAAGAGAAGGTTAGGGTTAGGGTTGGACTGGATGTGCCATGTGGCTCTTATCTGCCGTCACTTTCTATGTAGGGTTAGGGTGATGGAAGAGGAGGGTTAGATTTGCCTATCGGAGCACTGTGTTCGGTGCTCCGGGGATCGATTGCTATGCCTCATAGAGGCATAAGCAATCGATATCCCAGCCAGCTATTTCGATAGGGCTGTTCTTAGCAGGGACCCACACCCAATAAACACATACCTACATACATGGGAAAACTAATGGAGTTTTAACAGAAAAGTTACAATTTCAAATAAATAAGGAGCACAATACAGGTACAATACAAAAATAACAGAGTACAAAAATAGCATAACAATATGTATGGAAAATAAAGATGCTGGATATGTGTGTAGGAGCAGATGAATAAGAGAGAGAGATAGACAGTAGAGAGAGAAGCTTGGAATAAATGAGGACAAGGTAGAGGGGTGATGACAGGAGGGAGGAGGACCCTGCTCATAAGAGCTAACATGCAAAAGTAGGAGGGGGTGAACAAACAGGAGACACAGTGATGAACATGGGAAGGGCAGGTGAGCTTAGGTGGAGGAAGGGTAGGCTAGCCTGAAGAAGTGGGTTTTGATAGAGTGTTTACAGGGTTGGAAGGTGCTGGATTGCCTGAGATTGTGGTAGGTTGTTCCAATGCAGAGGGGTGGCCCAGGGAAAGCCCTGTATGCCAAAGTGAGAGGTAGTTATCAGGCTGGAATTGAGGCGGCGGTCACCAGCAGACCGGAGGAGTCAAATGGAAGTGTGGCAGGAGATAAGGGAGGAGTGGTAGGGAGCGGTGGAGAAGGATAGAGTCTTGTAAGTTGTAGTGAGGAGGTTGAAGAGAATTGTGAAAGGGACAGGAAGCCAGTGTAGAGAAAGACAGAGAGGGGAGTGGAGGCAGCGCACTTGGGGCCTGATCCAGAGCTACGAAATTGTCCGATTTCGAGCGAGCGTACGACTGTTTTGAGCGTATTTTCGTATGAAAATACGCACTGCGCATGCTCAGTATGACAACTTCCGGTCGGCTGGACGACATGAGCGGATAGCGGGCGTATTGTGAGCGAAGTGTTCGCTCGAGGGGCGTGCGTTCAGTACGACGATCGCCTGGACGCTCGTTTTACTACACGGAGGCGGGGATAGCCATTTAAATTGTACAGTATGGGCGTGCTAAGCCCGTACGCTCAGCGTATTATGTGCGAAAATTCGTACGGCCGACGGTAGTACCTAGTGTAGGGTATAGCCGCCATAAGCAGGTACTTTTCAATGGGAGTGTCATGGGCGTGTATGTTTATACGCACGGGCGAACGTACGCATCCGACCATCGAACGGCACCATCGTAGCTCTGGATCAGGCCCTTGGAGAGGAAGATGAGTATGGATTGTAGGGAAGCAAACAGAGGGAGACCAGAGAGAAGAATGTTGCAGTATCAAAACAGGAGATTTTGAGTAAGTGAACGAACATTTTAGTGGCATCAGGTTAAGGGTCTGTTGCGGAGGTGAAAGCAACAGGACAGTGTGAGGACGAGGATGTGGGGGGTTAAAGGAAAGTGAGGTGTCAAGGAGTGGACAGCGCTAGAGAGGCCAAGAGAGTAAAGGGTGTGGAGCAGGAGACAGTGATGAACAGTGTCAAAGCTGCATATAGATCCAGGACAATGAAAAGGGAGAAGTGGCCCTTAGACTTGGCAGAGAGAAGATCTGTTGTTACCTTAGTTAGGGCAGTTTCAGTGGAGTGCAGGGGGTGGAATCCAGACTGAAGAGGGTCCAGCATGGAGTTGTCGGTGAGTTAGCTGATTAGACGGTTGTAAACAATCCGTTCGATACCTGCTGCAGGAAAGCTGGAGAGCTAAGGGGAGTATCTGTTTCGGGCCCCCCTCTCTGGTTTAAAATCACTAGGACAGACATACATGTATTCTACAACTGCCAAGTCTGTACAATCCAGGAACAGACTGCGCCTCACTGGATGGAGGAAGGAGCACAGGTTTTATACCCGCTAGCCAAAGATCTGCCAGCGCCACCGAAGCGGGGAGAAGGTGCACATCAAATCAGAGAGAACTGCGTCAGTTTATACAAGCAGAATTGGTTAAACTAACATAAAATGGCTATGGAGAGTCATTCAAGACTACAGGAGGTAAATTATTGTAGCAATTTCAGCAAATGTTAAATCCTGGGTGCAGGGCTGCCATCATAGGGGGGGGGGGTCTGGACTAGTGTCCTGGCCCCAGAGCTGATGGAGCCCGCTGCTACTTACCCTTAGCTCTGCAGCAACAAGAATTGGCGGTATCCAACTGCCAATACTTGCTGCTCAGACAGTGACCTCACTAGGGTAACAATCATTTTCTCATTGCAATTTGTTTTCATTTACTGACAGTGCAATATACAATGCTGAATAAATCCAAATGTCCTGTAATATGAACACAGAAGGGGTTGTGAAAGCCACATACTGTTTTTAATTAAAAAAAAAGTGTATTAAGTGCAAAGAGTAAAATATTCAAACAATTACTCTCTTTTTTCCTTTTCCATTTAAAACTAATATCTTCTTACTGGAAATAGGCAGATCATCATCATCATCATGTAGTATTAGTAAACCTCGGATTTACTTATTTACTACTTTACTTTTCAACTTGTTTTTTTTTTTGGATGTGAACAGCTGCTGTGGGGAGTATGCAGCCACAGGACCAGACTTGTGTTACACATATTGATGGCTCATGTCAGACATAAAGGAATATTAATTCTGTGATTTTGACAAAAGCCATGGTTGTTAGTCAGGTTTATGCAGTTTTTAACTATAAGAGCGTTGTCATTGTATTTTTTATTAAAAATAACACCAGAGTTGCCGACTCTCCTGGAATATCCGAGAGACTCCAGAAATTCGGGCAGTTCTCCGCCGGTATCCCAGGAGAGACGCCAAATCTCCCACAAGTCCAGCCCCCTGCCTGTCATTATAGTAGTCCCCAGTGTTACTAGGGATGGGCGGGACTTGATAACATGGTTTTTGTGAGCAAGCCCTGCCCTCCTATTGGAGCACGATGAAATGCAGTAGTAATAGACAGGGGCGGGGCTTAATGATACAATTTGCATAAATACTGCAACATTCTCCTCTGTGGCCTCCCTCTGGTCCGTCTCGCACCCCTACAATCTATACTAAATGCTGCAGCCAGGCTCATCTTCCCCTCCCAACGCACTGCCTCCACCTCCCCTCTCTGCCACTCTCTACACTGCCTCCACATCCCCTCTCTGACTGGCTTCCTTTTCAGAATTCTCTTCAAGCTCCTCACCACAACCAACAAGACTTTCTACTCCTCTACCGCTCCCTACCTCTCCTCCCTTATCTCCATCCACACCCCCTCCCGTCCACTCTGCTCTGCTGGTGACCGTCGCCTCAACTCCAACCTTGTAACTACTTCTTACTCCCACATCAAAGACTTCTCCTGGGCCGCCCCTCTCCACTGGAACAACCTACACCTATCAGGCAATCCATCACCCTCTAATCCTTCACGTTCCCTTAAAACCCATTTCTTCAGGCTAGCCTACCCTTCCTCCACCTAAGCTTACCAGCCCTCCCCTTCTTCATCATTGTGTCTCCTGTTTATTTGCCCTCTCTCACTTAGCATATTAGTATTTATAAGCAGGGTCCTCCTCCCTCCTGTCATCATCTCTCTACCCTGTCCTCATCACCTCACACCTTTTTCTCTCTACTGTCTATCTCTCTCCTTATTCATCTGCTCCTACGCATTTACCCAGCATCTTTATTTTCCATATATATTGTTCTGCTATTTTTGTACTGTATGTTATTTTTGCCTTGTACCTTTATTGTATTCCTTATTCTATGAGTTTATACCTTGTATTAATTATTGTATTGTATATGTAACTACTGTCTTTCCTATTGCCTCTGTACGGTTCTGCAGATACCGTGTAGTGCCTTATAAATAAACGATAATAATAATAAATCCCTTCATTAATACCCCGTCCCCTTACTGGCATCTATTTCTTCCCTCCAAAATAAGCCAGTGGAAACAAAGAGAAAGTAGGAACCTTGAATAACACCCTTTTATAAAATATATCACAGAAGTCACAAGACTTTTATAAAAGTTTCATATTGGGGGTTACACCTTTTCTTTTTTTTTATTGTGAAAGCAGAAAGTTTCTTAGCTCAACTCTAATTTATAGATTAAACATAAACCTATGCAGTATTTGAATTCGATGTGCAAAAGTAAAGCATAATTAGCACCTCTTACATTGCAAAATAGTTTATCTGAGCTGTACACTTGCACCTGCTTAATCCCAAACTTTGGACCAACCCCCATGGTCTTAACTCAAAATATAACTTTACATTCTCCATATACATTTATATCTTTTTTTTAATCTTGAGTATAACCTTCTGTGTTGCGCTCCCTGTATATACTGCAGCACGGAATTCTCATAAGAGGTAAACCACCACCCCAACAACACAGCCCTCCGCAATATGCAGATGGCTGTCTAAACTATAACACATGTACGATTGTAACTAATTGCGCTGTATATTGTGTGACACAATCTTCAAACAGTTATGATAGTCCCAAATACAATAGTCCAAAATAAACAAGCAGGAAGTTCAATACTCAGGACCGGATCCAGACCCCCACGTGCTTTCCGTGCGCGCGGGGGTCTGAAATTACGCGAGACAGAGGGGAGTGCATACCCCCTGTCACTCCCCTCTGTTGTGAGGGCTTTATGGCAGCTTACGCTGCTATAAGCCTGCCTTAAATGCGACGGGCGGATCAGCGGTCCGTACGACCGCTGATCCGCTACAGTGTGGGAGCCCCCTCCCACACTGTACACTTTACATGCTTCCCCCCGCCCGCACAGCCCACTTGCACGCAAATGGGCTCGGACGGAACAAAGTTCCGTCCGATTGTTTAAAGCGTAACATCTGGAGGGCACTTTGTGTGCGTAAATCACCTGACGATCTTAAATCTGGATCTGGTCCTCAGTCCTTATAACATTGTTGCAATTAATTATTTCAGACAAAAAGTCATTCCAAAATATTAATAATGTATCAAGTCTCGCCTGTTGTGCCTTGAATTCTTAGGGTCTGTTTTCACTGATTGCTGTCCTTAGTTCTCCGGATGGATTATAGAAAAGGAAGAAGAACTAATCGTGTGATAAATTCTGTATTGCCCCACTCACGACGGGAAGAGATTACAAATCATAACATATTAGTATATAGTAAATATAGCTTACCAAAAATTAGAACAAGAAAACAAACTATCCTTGAAGCCTATTTTTTTTTTTTTTTTTGAAACAGTGCAACAACACAAAATTGTTGAATAACTAGACATTTCCACCAAATATGGAAGAAAGTCCTCTTTTACCCGCAGGTTCTCCAACATAAATCAGACTAGCAGGATATGTTTTTGTGTAATTTCGTCGGGACTAAATACCAATACCAATACATTTTATATGTGATCTCTCTAATCGCTGTGTTAATAGAAACTTTAGCCATTCTAGTTAGGATGTTACATATACATATATATATCTTGATGCAATCCCAAACGTTATCTAGGGTACTAGGTTGCATTAGATGTGTACAATTTCATTTTTCTCATAACTGTCATGTTGACTGCTGGAACCACAGCCTGAACATTTGTCCTGACTTATAATGGCATCTGGTGTCATCAAGAAGGCAACAGAATTCATTACAATTTGGAATAGAGATAATAAATAGGAGAGAATCTCTCCAGGCGTTCGGCGCGAGCATTTGCTGGTTTAGAAAGATATAACTATAAAAAAAAATATTAAACAGCAAACGGCATAGTGCCCAATCACCCATACAGCAATCAAACCAATCCTAATTGAAACAAAGAGTCAGACACCGATAGCTGGATTTAAAACCAAGGGAACATGGCATTTATTACGCTGTTCATACGGACAGCGCATCGGCATAGGTCTGGATCAGGCCCATTGTACCAAAACACGCATCCATACAAGAGCCCACTTAAGCACTCTATAGACTGGAGAGCGCATGTGCCCACCAGATGTTACATTCTAACGTAACTTCCATCGTATGGAATTAACATACGATGGATTTTAAGAGCAAAGGGGCTGTGCTTCCCCTCTGCCTGCTAAAGTGGGTGTGGGGAAAGCATTCAAATGACACAGTGTGGGAAGGGAATTCCACCTTATGGCAGCATAAGTCACACTTGTTACGAAAGAGAGAGGGGAGTGACAGGGAGAGTTCACTCCCCTCTCTCATGGGGATCTAAGCACCTCCCACACGCACGGAAAACGCGCAGGGGTGTGGATTTGGTCCATACTAAGGAAACCAAGGCAAGGAAGGACACAAGGACTTTTCCAGTGCAACCTGCCAGATGCTAATGATAAATAAAAGATCTTTTGATTTGTACAAATAATGACATTTTTTATTAGAATTCATCATTTAAAAAATGTAGAAAAAATTATAAGTACATTTTTGCAATTGTATGTTTCCCTTCTAGTATTTTTTTTAACATGTTACATGAATAAAATAGAAAATTTGTAATCTATTATTGACCATTTGACACTTAAATATTAATGTCACTGAGGCAATGGAAGTGGTGTATTGCTGGGCTGTGCTTAGGGCATCAGTTGACCTTAATCTCGGTCTGTGGCTATGCACAGCATTGATTTCCCCCTCTTGGTTTCTTCAGATGCTTAGCTTTCACTAGAAAGAAATAACTATCATTTTTACCATGAAATATGATCCTGTTTTACACTTTGTAAACACAGAGAGAGTATCTGCAGCTGTTTAATATAACATCTTCCCATGTGTCTTGCTCTCTGGTTTAGCGGTAGGATTCCCTCCCTCCTACACTCGGATGCACTCTGTGACTCTCTTATTACTCAGTGATAGATGTTTGGGTGAATGTATCTATGTACACTCTGTATTTCTATGTTACACAAATAACTGAACTATAGCGGATGACATCTCATAGTAATCTCCTGTTCACGCCCATTCACAATACTGGGAAATGGGCCAGATATGACTCATTTAAGTGACAGGATTAGGAATATATTTTTAAAACGGAGAACATGTCAATCATTGGAAAAGAATGGCAGTCCCTTTTACACAGTGCTTCTTTGTGTCATTTACACAGGATATATGATGCAATAAATGCCTGAATTCATTCTCGTTTCCACTTCACTGCTCTTAATCAAAGTTCAATATTTATACAAATTGTAACTATTGGCTGCAAGTATCGCGTTCTGTTTATTCTTAGTTTCATCACAGTATAAAATAAAGTGATGTTATTTTTCTAATTTGTTTTATTGAATTTATTTGAGTGTAACGTTTCATTTAGATTATATTTGGTGGATAAATAGGAAAAGTGGAACCGAATTTTTTTATTTTTTATTATTAACAAATGTATGGTCATTATTATAATATAGAAACATAGAAACATAGAAAGTGACGGCAGATAAGAGCCACATGGCCCATCTAGTCTGCCCATTTGTTTATTGAAAACTATACTGACCCTAGACCCTATTTACCCTCAATTTGGGTTTCAATTTAGGATACCC
>WWET01006333.1:18479-32911 GCA_011038615.1 Limnodynastes dumerilii
ATAGTAGTAGTAATAATAATAATAATAGTAATAATGATAATAATAAAGCTATTGGTTGTAACAGTTGTGGCTTCTTTAGAAACTACACCAAAAGAAATAAATGCATAAGAATGAAGGACCTGATTAAATAGCGTTTTGCAGTCACATGAATATCTTTCTAGTAACGGCTTTGAATGTATATTTGGCAGTGTATCTTTTTGGAGTGTGACCCTTATATTTCCCCATTACGGACGCCTGTTAATGATAGTAAGAAGCAGCCGTTGTGCTTCTCAGAAATAGGAGGGTATTAAGCGTGTTGCACAATTTGTAAGTTCTCTTCCCCGGAGCAGGTTCCCAGCCGCTATTCTAAATTAATTGTTTCACTAAGTGCTAAGCAGTGGAGCGGAGCGTGGAGCCTGCCTGGAGGAAGCAATATTCATTACAGCCTATTCCAGGATAATGGACATCAGGCGCGTTACAGGACCAGGGACGGGTGCAGATTAAGGTATCTGAATGCACTGCACGCTGCAAGCCTCACAATGGCTGCCACATAATACACGGCCTGTACAGCAAAGTACATACCGGTCGGTCATACAGCTGTGATTGGCTACCGGGTGTCATGTGATAGTGAGGTTTGCAAACAGGTGAAGTTGAATTTAGGCAATTTTCAACAAGTGAAAATATATTCAAGACGATGCGGCCTCTCCTGAGTCCATTAATTGTCACATGATGAACACAGGGAGCGGATAATAATACTATGCAACCAATGGCTGCATAATAGCAAGGAGCAAGCGGGTCACAGCGATCCATCCACATCCCCTGCAAAGCCTGGAAAGGATTCTATATTCTGTCATCACGCCCCCAGCTTGGAAGGAATGTCAGAGCACAGGAGCGATGCAGGACAGCAGGAGACCAGGTCACGCTCCCTGCACAGCCCCAAGGAACCAGTTCTGCAGCCTCGTAATCAGCTCATATTACTGACCGCAAAGCCGATATTCTGGGGTCAAAAGCAGACGGGAAGGCTGGGCCATCATCAGATGAAGCCACAGAAGGGCTGTAACCACGGTGATGTCGCACGGACGCAGGTGTCACGGCGCAGAAAGATGGAGGCAGCAAATAGACTTTTATACCTCTCCTGGAGAAATCGCATAAACAGTTACCGGTCGTCTGCAGAGCTCACAATTGTCTGATATGATGAATCTTTGTTGGACCGTCTGATACAGATTGGGGTGAAAAACGCCTTACCCTTCAGCGAGAGGCACAGAGCGAGACAAGCATAAAACGCACACGCTGCGCACGTAGCCCTATACACAGGATATAGAAAGTAAGAGCTCGTTCCCTGCTACTGAGCGCACAGAGAATAAGAAATAAATACAGCTCTTAGAATCAGCGAAACGGGTTTATGTTTAGGGAAATGATTTTGATTTCTGATTACAACCACAAAAAAACTCCCCCAAAAATCCCGTCTTCTTGTACCCGGCAAATGCCAGGAAACGTTCTGCCTCTGGGGTCAGTAACTGGCGATGTCAGCGCAATGGGCCGGGACACAGAGCAATGACGGTCTCTGGTGGTGGCACTGACCGCCCTAGAGATCGTTTGCTGTAATAGCAGCGTATAAGCCGCAGTCTAACGCCATATAAACACTGCACCTCCTGACCCGTGTATCCGTCACATGACAAGAGGTTGTTTTATGACTGAGAAACGCGTTGTTCTATTCAGTGTTTGCTCAGCGACTCGCACTTCACCTGGGACGGTGTTTTATGGCTTGTTCAGAGCATTGTAAAAATGGCACAAAGAACTTCACATGACACGTGGTGGCCACACATTACAGGGGTCCGGCCAGCGTGTGGACTACATACAGGGCTGGAGGACACAGAATAACATTATTATATATCAGTAACCACTGTATAAAACCCTCTGATGTCCTTCACCTCCTCCGGGCTCTTCTCTGACCCCCGCCATTATTTTATCTTGTACAGCGCTGCAGACCCTTACCGGCACCCTCTAAACATTAATATCACCATTGTGCACGGGCTGTGAGTGAGGCAATGGGTATATTAGACAGTCACATATCTAGGTTTTATAATGAGACCATCACCAATGTCCACATGAATAAATACAATTCACACTGACAGCATTGTCAGAACTCATGGATAGACTGTCAGCTCTGATGGTTCAGGGGCCAACGTGCGACATTGCAGCACGGTATAATGGGACGCGATCTATTAATATACAACAATAACTGGTTTCTTCTGTGCCATTGCCTGCAGCGTGTACCGTCTGCCCCATGACCTAGAACATAGAATGGGAACACCGTCACCTTCATATTATGTAAATGAGCCACCAGCAATTACAACTATAACGAGGGCCATAAAGGCCAGGACAGGCAGGGGTTAAATAAACACGGCCTCATCTCGCCATCGTGCGCAGAAGATGATTTCCGCCATGGATGTGACATTACGAGGAGGTGATTACGGTAAATCAGAACATTTTATTCCCTGCCGCAGTCATTACAGAGCCAGACTCCGCCTCCACTTGTACTGATTCACCTCCACTCGGCAGACGTCCAGGTACTGGCAGAGAGACAGGTAAACGAGAAATGCAGGAACAGACTCGGGGAAAGGACGGGACACAGGTGGGTGGATGGCAAACACCCAAAACTGCAGCAGATGCCCAAAATAACAAATCCCAGGAATACGGGAGAAACACAAAACACAATAGCTGCACGCGAGTCATAGAGAATACGCACAATGGCGTCTCGCTTTACATCTGCGCATCGCACAGAAGCACATTCAGCTTCCATACTCACAGGAAACGGGCGAGAAGGCGACACCTGAACATTCACCGTGCAGCCGGCGAGGCCGAGATCCTCAGATTACAGCTCAGGGGAGTCGCAGATCTCTCTGGTGGGGGGTGAACAGGTTTTTCTGGTGTTTGACCCGGGGAAACGAGGCTATTTCCAGAAACACAGGACAGCTCAAGGACTCCATCTGTCTACTGCTCCCCCACATCACAGACACTGGCATCCTGATCCAAGTGTATTGCCCCGGGGGGGGGACCTACCCCCATCCAGCCATAGATTTACCTGCAGACAACGTCTCCACAGCAGAGACAACGGAGCTGAATGATCAATCACAAGGACCCAATATCGCTGCGTTCAGAACCCCTACCACAGCGCCTGCATCGACCCGCTATCCCTGCACACACACCGCTAACTCGCCCAGGGCGACCGCTGAGACCCGCCTCCTGCCTTCAGTATGCTGACTTGTGCAAACTCAATATGGTGCTGGAGCGGACATCTGCATTGCTGCGCCTATACCATACGATCCAAGAGGTCCCGCCCACGACAAGTGCAACCCGACCCCTCCATTTGTCAGAAGTCTGGACCAAGCGTGCTGTGTTCTGATAGGGTCACACAGACGCCGATCGTAACGATCCAGTTGCACGGGAAACATGAATGTTGGAGATCTGGTCCGAAACGCGGAGGTGAAGGGTTAAACACGAGGTCTGTCTCAGCACACGCACACACGCCTCACACATACGTGATCCACGCGTACCTTTCTCACATCTGAGCTCTTTGGTTCCGTAGTCCAGGTGATGATTCTGGAGACGGCGAGACGCGTTTCGCTTGAGTTCACAAAATCCGTGGGGTCCATCTGCCGGGCGAGTGACTCGATGTACTTCAATATCGCAACTTTCACCTGTGGGGCGAGAAGAGGCCACATCAGCAGAGCAAAACGGACGCCTGAAAACAACGGCTATACCCTGAGTGGCCGAAGGCCGATAACCAGCACTGAGGGGGGAATGAAGGGAGGAAGACAATGTTCTTTCTACCAACCTTGAGGTTCGGCGTCTGCGTCTGATCCACGATGAATCGCATCAAAATATTAAACTGCTGATCAAAAGGAAAGGAGTCCCTAAAGAGAAAAACAAGAGTTTACTATATACAGGGTCAGCAATATAGAGCGGCCACTGACCACTACACAAAGAGAGGATTAGACAGATGAAGACTGAATGTCACATGGCCAGAAACAGGACTCGCAGCCTCGACTGAATCCTCAGGTCTATCGACCAACGAAACGTCCACGTGAACAAAAATGGAGAACAGAGTATTGCTCCGATGTACCAAGGTGCAATGTCCTAGAGTGCAAGCTTGTGAGCCGAGCCCTCTTACCCACCCAGCTTATTACCCTGATTGTGCAAAATACAGCGCTAGGTAACATGATAGAGTACCCTGTATTGTAGGTATTTTACTGACATGGCGAGCTGGGAATACAGATCATACAACATTAGGTACACAGATCACAGCTGGGACAAGATTATTACACACAGACTTCTATAACATAAACGTTCTCCCACGTCTGAGACCACGCGCCCATACTGAGGGTATAACAGTCATAGGGAATAAAATGGTCCACGATACAAGATAATTCAGACATTACTGCGTCCACCATTACTTCTAATCATAAATCACAAATAGAACAAGAACACAAGCTCCAGAAGAACTCCATTATATCAGGCCGTCTAAGCCCTATAATCAGACTACGGGGTCACAACAAGAGCACTGCGGACACGGCGTGGACTCGGGAGACAGTAGACCGGCTGTGGCGTTTTATGAGGCTGTTTCGCTGACACAGACGCCGGTTATTATAACCATCCGGCATCTTGTTAGATTTTTTGTATATGCAACAAAGTGCAAAAGTAAAAAAACAAAACATAAACAGTTTAAAAGCTCAGAGCAATAAACGTTAAGGCAGGAACTCGGCACAGGCTTTTATTTGATAACATTATAGTAGTGGAAATCTGCCACGTACAATCAGGCAGGTGCTTTACAAAGTCAAGCTATACTCCCCATGCCATGCTGATGAACTACATGTCCCAGCACACCCGTGTCACACACTTGACTTGATCGTGGCTGCTGTTAATGACGGGATGTTCTCTACCCATCGGATACACTCTGTGACCGCGGCACATACACAGATTGCTTTGAAACACTTCATTTACTTTAGGAGAGCAGAGCTGCTTTATATAATCCTGAGCGTGGACCTTTCATGCTGTAATGACCCACACAAAATGTTCCCAATAAAGCATCATCGTGCCGGCTCCTCACCTGGTCACGTCCAAGGCTTTCTGGACTTTGGCCTGTACGGATCCCAGGAGGTCGGCTCCCATCTTCTTCAGCAGCTGAGTCAGTAATATGAAGAGCCAGTCCTGCAGGTCATCTTTGTGGATGATGACAAAATCCACCAGAGTCTCCAGGAACATGCTGAACACCTGACACAGGGCGAAGAGAAAGGTTTGGGGGTGTTACATAGACTCATTCACCATTTACAGACAGAAGAGAGAGAATGAAATAAATCAGAACCAGCCGACTCCCCTGAAGTACAACGTACATATACAGAGGCCCAAGACCATTACAGAATACAGGCTTCCAAGTCCAATCTGGCCCACCAGAGGACTGGAGTCAGCCCATCAAAAGTCTGTCTGCCACTGCCGTGAGGGGTGAGGATTTGTACTGAACGTGTCCCTATAAAGGCCGGAGCTCTGCGATTCTCAATCACCCACATTCTAGGACAGGCCTGGTCAACATGCGGCTCACCAGATGTCGGGAAACTACAAGTACCAGCATGCTTTAACGGCACAGACGTAGCTGTTGTCTGGCAGAGAATGCTGGGACTTGTAGTTACACGCCACCTGAGGAAACACATGTTGGTCAAGTCTGTTCTAGGAGACAATCTTATTGTAACACGGCTTCACATCACCTCCCTGCAATAACAAGGGGCTTTCCACCCGGATTGTTGCAGGGGGAATTGTCTTTTTATTCCAGGAGCGATTGTGTCCAGGAAACCGGGATGTTTCACATCCCCACCAAACACCCGGGTTTCAGGCCAAAGAGCCAGGTTTTTGGTGGTTATGTGAAAGGGGAATAAGGATATAAATAAGGAGATCAGTTATTGCTGGTCTTCACAAGGATCAATCCAGTGACTTCAATACACATTCTCATAAGATTTATTACTCTGTTTCCAGGCTGCAGCGTCTCCGGAACGCGTTCTGTGCATACTGACCGTGCGCTGAAGTCCGCATGTAAGAGGATAGTGCGCTCCAATGTCACGCCCCTCTCAAGTGCGGATTTTAGCGGATTTCCATGTCATTAACCCTTCCATTCTGCTCAGTGCGTGGCCAGACGGAAGATAGCTCCGCCCATACTGTACAATTTAAATGGCTCCCCCCGTCAGCAATGCGGATTCTCGGTCGTGCGCAGGGACATACTGTTGGACAGAGATCCAATGTGTAACATCTGCCGTGCGCTGAGCTCCAGCAAATGTTATTAAGTCTGCATTCAGTCCTGTGCGTCCATCGGACGCTAACGTGAGAACGGGCCCCGGGGACACCATAGAGCGCAGCATTCTGCATAACCCCCACCCTTCATTCACAGGGTAACGTCACATGTTTAACCAAAACAACCAACGCCAAGGAAATCCCTGACTCCAAATCTGGAAAGAAGAGAAAATAAATGAGAGAAGAGAGAGAACGGAACGTGACTTACTCTCTGGGGTGAGATCCACAGCAACGCAGAGCATGCAATAAAACAGACCACACGTTAGTATGTCATGAATACGACCCCTCAAATCTGCTACTAGAGATAATGTATAACCCACTGGCTGGGACTAATACGAGAATGCAGAATTCTACTGACACCTGCTGGCCATACACATAAACTACATATAACAGAGCAAACGTGTCACTGATGTAATGAACATTCCATAAATCACTGAAAAGTGTAACACAAACAATTGAAGTTTTACTAGAACCCCTGAATGATGAGATAACAGTGAGGAAGTGTGTCTACAGCTGGGTACACACCGATACAATCACACGAGACGGGTACACACCGATACAATCACACGAGACGGGTACACAACGATACAATCACACGAGACGGGTAACACACCGATACAATCACACGAGACGGGTACACAACGATACAATCACACGAGACGGGTAACACATCGATACAATCACACATGATATGGGTACACACCGATACAATCACACATGAGATGGGTACACACCGATACAATCACACATGAGACAAGTACACACCGATACAATCACACATGAGATTAGTAAACACCGATACAATCACACATGAGATGGGTACACACCAATACAATCACACATGAGACGAGTACACACCAATACAATCACACATGAGACGGGTACACACCGATACAATCACACATGAGACAAGTACACACCGATACAATCACACATGAGATGGGTACACACCAATACAACCGCACACCAATACAATCACACATGAGACATGTACACACCGATACAATCTCACATGAGATGGGTACACACCGATACAATCACACATGAGACGGGTACACGCCTAGTTCCTGCTACACACTGTACAGTTACCTGTCTATGCCGCCAGTTGTACCTGCCACACACCGCCCCTATGTATCTGACATATGATCTTTAGGACATTCATAAAACCAAACAATGCAAAGTGACCTTTCTTATCACCACAAATCCTGATCGTGGAAGCATCACACGCAAAGATTATGGTTTATAATTGCGTAGCGAGTAGCAGCTTGTGTTATATTTATAGGATATCGGGCTGTAATATATAGACAGAACGACCCGGTTACTTTTAACATAAGTGCTTAGAAATCTCCTTTGTATACAAAACGATTGTGACAATTATAGGGTGTCAGGTCTACCTAAAAATCTATCAATGAAACGAAATGACAGCAAATCATGGTGAAAAACACACAAAGGCAGCCTGAAAAAAGCAAAAAAAAATCCCATAGCACAAAAATAAAATAAAAATCATTGCTTCCCGATGTGCAGCTCAATAAAACCCAGCAAGGAATGCAAGCCCTCCGCTGACAGCACAAGCCAAACATAGGAATGCCCACAGGCAAAGGACGAGCTGATCCAGAGAGGCTCCTGAGTAAGGGTTGTGGAGCGCCCAGCACTGGTTAATAGGTGGTCAATGCTGCAATATGGTTATGTGAGAAACATGCCACAAGCAAGATTACATGCAACACATTGGAGACGGGTAAACACACAGGAGACGGGTAAACACGCTGGAGACGGGTAAACACGCTGGAGACGGGTAAACATATTGCAGCTCATTACAGACTCCTCACAATAGCAATAAAACATTGCATTTTATTGACATTACAAACAGGGGGATAACTAAGGGGGTGCAACTGTAACCAAGCTGCTTAGCTCTCATACATGGAACGCAGAGCGCTGTTTAAGCGATCAGCCTATCACAGCTTCTATAAGGAAGTGGTGCCGCCCAGCTCTGCCCCCAATCCCATCTGGCTCCACTTATCCAGACTTGAGCCCCGCCACCTCCCGTTGCAATATGTTCCACATCTCCCATGCGTTCAGGTACAGAGCATTCTTCATGCACAAGCACGTACCTTGCTGTGCGGATCCGCAAACATTCGAGTGAAGATCTCACACAGTCGCTTCAGCTCCACGCGGCTGCAATACAGAACATATCAGGGAGTCACGGTACAAGTGCTGGAATCAGACAAATGACATACACAAGGACACAAGACCCCGAGCAGTGCATTATAAGTCTACGTATCATAACATTTAGTGATCACTCCAGGTTTTGTCTCATGAAGTGTTAATAAAGGGAGAGTCAGAATGACATTAATCTGTCTACAAAGATCCAATACGGAAGATAAAGAACTGCAGGTCTGGTGGAGGTGAAACGCGTCGGTCTTTTTGATTGGTTACCTGAGCGTCCTCTGACTCTTCAGCAGGTTTTGTAGCCCTATCAGCCCCTCTTTCCTCTCTGACCAATTGGAGCTGGCGCAGTGATTAAGGACCTCGGCCACGTCCTCTGTCTGGCGCAGGTAGTGCGGGATTCCACCATTTCTTGACCCATATGACCGCTCCGAGCAAGCGCTAGAGGCGTCGCTGTTGGCGTCATCGTCAGAATACATTCCATACGGCTCGTATCGTCTTCTTACCGGCTTTTTCTGCAGACAAAACCTTATGTTAGCGACACGACTTTTCACGTGTGGTATTTCTCGCATGGACACGAAACCTCAGATCCTTCAACGGCTCAGGAGCAAAGCGGCCTAAAAACACAAGTGACTTCACAGACCGTTACTTTACTGTGCACAGAGCGTAGCCTGGATTGTTGCCATCTGTGTGATGTACTTTCCATCATCTCATCAATACATTATATATAGCATAGACCAGGGGTTTTCATGTACCATTGTCTAGTGATATGCTACAGGGCAGGGTTATTAGGAATCACATTTGTATTAGACTTATGTATGACACCAGGAGAAGTCTGTGCACTAATAGCCAGAGCATACCAAAGGCAGGTGAAATAAGGAATTAACCAAAGGCTTATGGGGACAGCATGGGATTGGTTAGTGGTGCGAGACACGTATACACCAGATATTGAGAACCGCTGGTATAGACCATGCAACAAGTGCTATGTAACCCACACAATACACAAATTCCATTCTACATGAATACTACTACTAATAATAATAAAACTAATAATGATAATAATAATGCCTGGATAACACTGCATTTATGTCTGCTGGGTAATGTGACACTAAACCTTTCCATAAACCAGGAAATATTTTTTGAGGCTTATTCAGGATGTTTCAGAACCATAATTCGCCTTTAGGGAATAACCGGAGCCGTGCATGAAGCCATTTACCGTGTAAGGTTTATCCTGCACTATACCAGCCAGGAAATACCCCGGAGTACACAGAACACACTGTCCACCAATAACACAATGCAAAACAAGATCCACAGAACCAATATCTCTGCTCAGGAACAGCGTGGGAGAGAAACGCGCCGGAGGTGCCAGAATCGCAGGATAACACGGAACATACTCACTATATCATCAACCTAAAAGGCTCTGCTTTCCAGACCGGGGCATTAGTCAGCATATTACTTGAAGGCTTTTGCGGACAGTAAAGACGTTGTGGTAATGTGCAGAATGTGCAGGCCGGACAATACTCTATTATCCTGTGACTGTATATCACACACACGGCACAGGCTGCTGGGATAACACATGTATATAGCGATATACGGCTCATTATAGGCTCACTCACCACACATTGATTACTGGCAGAGAAGCAGAATTACGTGTAACCTCATACAAGAGTCTCTCCACAACCCGATTCCTATCGGCCAATCAATGCCCCCAGGAAGTGGGAACGGCTGCCAATCAAACGTATAGAAAGTCAACGCTAGAGGTCAAACTGTTCAGTTTCCATGCTGTATTATAATCAGCGACATCTTATACCAGATGCTCCCGTCATAACAGCTCTCGGTGCTTTATACAGCCCTTTAGTCCTAATTCAGAGACACGTGAGCCACTATTCCTCTGCTTTTGAAGCATGCTGGGAGTCGTAGTTTCACGGCAGGTTGCTATGGCTTCACGTCGAGTGCTTGTGTTCACGCGCATCGTTGCAGTGCAACTATAACAGAGCAGAGATCAGGGGGCTCTGAGCATCAGGACAGGGAACATACAACAAGGGGGAACACTAGGTAATGTCCAGGAGCATAACGCTTCCATACACCGCAGTCTACACAATGCAATCGGTTCTTGTCATTAGGAATCAGTCACAGGGGCGCCCCCTTCAGGTTAGTTTGGGGTGGGGGCTGGGATCACCCCTTCTCTATCAGGCTCCAGAGTTTCCATTGTCTGGGCCCCTGTAGGAATGTCCTTGCATTGTAATGCAGGGGACGAGCCTCGGAATACCTGCATATTCATCGCCTGCGAGCTCCTGATCTCTGGATAAAATCTTTGATCTCCGGCCCCTGCAAACAAGGGCAGCTCATTGTACTGTGATTGTGTAATAAAACAGGGTCCTCACCCGCAGACACTAAAACTATTCTCAGAACAGAAACAAACACAATGTGCAGAATCAGCAGCCATCCGGGAGCGCAGGACGGGCCGGTCAGACAGGTTACACTCCACACACCAGTGACTCACTGATATAATGAAGAGAAGTGACCTGTCTGACGTTATCACACAGCGATCAGCACACAAAGTATTATTCCTCACCTGACACTGAAATATTTACGGTTTATGCTCAATTAAAAGCAAAGTTTATGGATATTTGTCTCTGCCGAGTCACCGAGCAAGAACATGCAATATTGTGTAATGTGCTTAGAACTTCATATGTATCTACGTCAGACGGAGCGTTATTCTCATCCATGGCACCGCTTAGGACAGTCTGCGACGAGAGGCGCTCATTCTCCTAGACGCCATGAAACAGTCCCGTCATCACCATTTCAGCACATAAACACAATCCATATGAAAATGCCACTAACGAGAGGGTTAACCCGTCGCTATCTCCCGTCTGTCATTCACTCTCTGTTGCGGAAACATGCACAGAAGTAATAGACAATTGTCTTTCTAAGCACCGGGAAACTCCAGCATACTCCCCAATCCGGATCTTACACACTCCGCGTGACATAAACTGGCCTCAGTGACAGGTGACCTCATACCGCCTGACGCGGTCCTTGCCGCAGGTCTGTTATTTGTCGTCAGTTCTTATCACCCTCTTTGTTTATCTCTAGATGTCGGTATAAATCTGGACAATGCCGGCGTCTCTATCCTTCCTTCTCAGCTCATACATTATACACTACAAGTCACATCTATTGGTCAGTATTAAGGACACCTGAAAGATCTACGAGAACGCCACGAGGTGACTGTTCTATACGCTGTGCTTCACACACAATCTTTAGGATCCCTACAAGTGACTGCAATACAGGAACGCACAGAGCATGCAGGCAACAGACACGTCATCCGCACACACGCATGATGGGAGCACGGAAACGTCTCCCTCCATTCCATTTTAGAAGTTTTGCACTTTTGAAAATATTTCAGACAATGTTTTGCAGATGAATAAAGCGGAAGAGCAATAAGGCGGAGGAGCGCCAGGACGCTTCCCGCAATCCAGAAACAGGGAGCTGAATCTATGGAATCTATGGAATGCCGCATTCAGACAGCGCCGCCCTGCAGGTGATGGAGTGTTCCGATGAGTGCTTCTGATTCTAGCTACATGGAAGAGATGCAATCACACGCAGACTGTGTAACAGAAGATAAACTACTACTGTACCTTATTCCGGGGGTCTCCCAGCAGCTAAAGAAGAGATTAAGAATGTTATTAGAATTAAATTTATAGATGGTGATAACGGAGACGTCACAGATTATGTCACGAGAACAAGAACTAATGGACAGAAGCAGCAACGTGCGGAATCCTCCGGGGTATAAAGACAACACACAGGAACTAAGCTAAAAGGAACGACCTATTACATACAACAATGTACACACACTGCATCACAACAGAGACATTACCATATATATATATACACAAGACCAACACAGCAGATACACTTATCACAACTACACGGAGCACATTCTACGGTGATCAAAACTTCTAGAACTAAACCAAAAGGCAAAAATAAATCCAAAAATCTGACAAGAAACAAACACAAATGTAAAATATCAGCACAGGTCTCTTGTAAATACGGATTCAGAGGCACCAATCACAAAATGATATAACGAAGATCGATGTATAGTTAAAACACACTCCAGACATGTCATGAATATGTACACAACTTCCAATGATAAAATCTCTACGTCTGTGAATGGCTCAGTCACCATGCTCTGCCTGGGGTATTAGTGCGCCTTGTAGAATGTTCTAGAGGCAGCAATAGCTGGAAGGGGCAGAATGGCTCCCACAGGGCTGGACTGAGCCGGACACAGATGCGATCGGTTCTTTCCCGCGGCTTGTAATGAGAAATCATATCGCAGAGAGCAGGACAGACATTCACAGACATCGCTCTTACCAAAGCGTCTGCCACCGCCGCCTCCAGATCCGTACTCGAGCTGAGGACTCTCATGGCGTTTACGGAGGACGGTATCCGGCCAGATTGGCCCATTCCATAGCGATCTGTACAGAGGGAGTAAAACAAGGATTAGACAATAGTTCCCTAAGACGCAGAATTCCACAAGTTGAAGGGTTGATGTTAACTGACCGGCAAAGTCCTTACAAACTACACAAGACTGCTCCCTCTAGTGGATGTGTTGTGTAATTACCTACGCTGCTGATGTGTATCATTGTAACGCACCTATCAACTCCCAGAACAGTGTGTGTGTACATATACATACATATAAATATATATAAACACACACAGATGATCCGGAGCCTCACCAGATGAGCCTTGATAGTGGCTGGTGGTTTATAAAACATTTGCAATTAATGAACCTTTCTGCATGTTATCTTACAGATAGGACGGTAGAATTAGTTACTGGTTAATGGCTGTTTTGGAGATTTGGGGATCTTCAGAAGAGGTTAGCTCTTAGTTTAGAAAGATATTTGATATGTGACCCACAATTGGGACTCTAAAGTTTAGAGTTAGGACAACCTAACAGAGAAGCCTTGTAAGTGGCGGGTGGCTTATATCACATATCTGCAGATATCTGTAACTAATTCTCTGACCTTTATTTTATAGATAGATCATGATTAGTAACTGGGTAATGGCTAGAGTGCCAGGCCTTGTTTGTTTTTTGCGCACCTGCTATATAAATGACTTTATAAACTGACACATAATAGGGTAGCACCATGCTATAAGCTTCCCTGTGTGTGTTCTGCCTCCGCACTGCGGTCAATGGGGAATCCTCACTACCGCTCCAAAAACACTGAAATAGAAATATAAGGATCTGCAGCAACTGTGCCTCATAATGATTCCAGATCATCTGATGTGTCCGTATAACTATCCTCTGCCATAGCCTGTCCGTAACAATGCGATAAAGAGACTCCGGGTCCTATAGCAAGGTGATGGGACTAGACTGGCTGGGGATGGAGCTGGGGGGGGACCATTGCCTGATAAAGAGAATGGACATGACCATCAGTACGAGGAGTTTGCCGGTCGGTCATCAGCACAACCTGTAAGAATACTGCGGCAAATTAACCGGACAGGAAGGACACCGGAGGCAGCATCTGTCCATCGGTAGCCGGCTGTAACGCTGACCCTACGCTCAATCATAATCCACCAATCAACCAGAAATTAACGCCTGTCCCATCCACCAAGCGTTTCATCGGCGATCGGCTTGTCATCCTGTTATCCGCTATGCTGTATGTGTGACCGCTACTCTTGAACAACAGGTTACAGTCAACCAGAGCGGTCACTGCTACGGATATCAATGGACAGAGGGGCCCACTGGAGCATTAGACCTTGTCATACAATGATGTCACCCGTGTGACAAGTCACATGATGAGGAAAAATGGCAGAAAAGAAAGTTAGCGGTGATGTGATGGAAAATCCATATCAAACATAAAATACAAATAACATGAGGTTACAGGTGCAAAAAAACAAAAAAAAAAACTCCAGAGACAACTCATCTCTATCCCCCTACCCCTTCACGATAC
>WWET01006333.1:32928-43113 GCA_011038615.1 Limnodynastes dumerilii
ACACGATACAAGCAGAGCATTAACCCTCCTACATAGGAGAAAGCCCTGCATGGATCCTGACAGTCCAGCTGCTGGATATAAAAATATTTCCCTGATCTGTTATGGACTGACCAACAAATCATCTGTTACACTGCTTCCAGGCCACATAGACATGAATAGATGTGGTACCCTGGTCACTGCTACTTCACTGAGGACATGGGACAGACACCACAGGAGAGGACAGAGGTTTAATCATCTATATGCGATCCAACAACACGCTGTGGCTCTTCAACATAGAGGAGCCCAATTGCTGTCCCTTGATCGAAGAGGAGCCCAATTGCTGTCCCTTTATCGAAGAGAAGCCTAATGGCTCTCTCTAGATGGAGGAGCAACCTAAAGGTTCTCTCTAGATGGAGGAGGAACCTAATGGCTCTCTAGATGGAGGAGGAACCTAACGGCTCTCTCTAGATGGAGGAGGAACCTAATGGTTCTCTCTAGATGGAGGAGGACCTAATGGCTCTCTCTAGATGGAGGAGGAACCTAATGGCTCTCACTAGATGGAGGAGGAACCTAATGGCTCTCTCTAGATGGAGGAGGAACCTAATGGCTCTCTCTAGATGGAGGAGGAGCCTAATGACTCTCTCTATAGATGGAGGAGGAACCCTAACTGCTCTCTAGATTGAAAAGGAGTCCAAAGGCTCTCTCTAGGACAGTGTTGGCTGACCTGTGGCACTCCAGGTGTTGTGAAACTACAATTCCCAGCATACTTTGTCAGGTATCCATTATGCTTTTGCAGTTAAGGCATGCTGGAACTCAGTTTCACAACACCTGGAGTGCCATAGGTTAGCCAACACTGCTCTAGGAGGAGGAACCTAATGGCTCCCTCTAGATGGAGGAGGAGCCTAAGGGCTATCTCTAGATGGAGGAGGAGCCTAACCACAGGTACGGAGAAGTTTAACCTTTATTACATCATCTTCTATTTTGATGGAAAAAACCCAAATACAATTGTTTTAAACACCTTTTACACCGCAGTGTATACTGACCAGTACTCTGTGTGGCTGTTTAGCAATGCATCTGACTGTTCTGCTTAATGTACACTATACTGTATGACAAACTATCATCTAAACATTTCTCAGGAGGTGAACAGAAAAAACGTCACAAGAAAGAAAAGGAAAAGGAAATGAGGCGGCTTCAGCCGGACAGAACGACACAATGACATGAGGCGACAAGATGGCGGCAGCGCAGAACACAAGCACATGTAATGATGACGATCTCATGCAGTTAGCACAGGGTCACCTGACTGCCCCACAGACTCGGAGGTGGACAGCGCACTAGTGGACCTGGAATGACGTCGAGAGGCTGCAAGAGGAAGGAATGGCAAACACCCAGAGGGTTAACACAGATAACAAGGGGAAAAACACACGCGTCTCATCCCAGGCGGTGGCAACGAGAGAGAAGGAGTGTGATCTTAATGGCAGAGAACATTTATTGTGACGTTACTGCAGGGTCACTAATAGTGTTACCTGGAGATTACGCTTACCTGTACACGATCTGACAATGCACTATAACGATTGAGAACAGCGACCCCTGCTGGTGAAGACCTTAAGTGCAGAGCTGGTCTGGGTGCATTTAACGCAGTGGCATAACTACAAGTTACAGAAGGCTGGAAATGCTGGGACTTGTAGTTCCTAAGACTACACTATAGAGGGTTCGGTGACAACTATTACAATTGCAATAATGTTCTTATTAGTTACATTGTGTTAATGTTCTAAACACAGATTGCAGCCATGAAATACAGCACGAGACACTGACAGGGTTTACACACATACAACACATACACACATGTAAGAAGTCTCCATGCAACAGACACAGAATTACACCAACACAAACACAGGAAAGTCAGAGGAGGAGAGAACCAGGATTTCCATGAGTTACTTATTATTTACATATTATGATGAGAGGGAGGAGTCTAGAGGCAGGGGCGGGACTAAGAATAAGGAAAAGTATGTAAGCAGGGGCTCAGAGAATAAGGAAGAAACTATAGGCTGGGGCTCAAGGAAAAAGGAGGCTGAGGCTCAGAGGATGACTGAGGAGGAGCCTATAGGCTGGGGCTGAGAGGATGAGGAGGAGCCTATAGGCTGGGGCTGAGAGGATGAGGAGGAGCCTATAGGCTGGGGCTGAGAGGATGAGGAGGAGCCTATAGGCTGGGGCTCAGAGGATGAGGAGGAGCTTACAGACGAGGGCTCAGAGCAGGAAGGGGTGGAGGAAATTAGCAAATTACTTGATAGCTTAGTGGTTGCATCAAGATAACAATACTTCAGGGAATTAGCCGGGGTTATTCTGGTTGCAGTAGGGATTGTGTGATCAGGAAATACTCACCAAGAGGTGCAAAGCCCCGCGCGGGACTTGTATCCCGGCTGCTCTCGCGGCTGGTGTCGCGGCTGCACCCCTGACTCATGCTGGGTCTGGGAATGCGGCTGCTCCGGGCTAGCATGCGGTGTGGAAAAGCAGCACAATAAACAGACAGAATATGAGAAAAAACTACAAATAAGCAAGAGGTCAAAGCAGTTATAATAATGTCTGATTCCCTCCAGCCGCAAACAGCGGTCAGACCACAAGCCAATCAGATTTCAGCAGGCAGCATAGGAAACGGACACGCTATCGCCTCCTACCAACATTCTGATTGAGTTTATTGCAATGAATTCTGTCATTTCAAAGGACAAAAGAATCCATCCAGCAATGAATGTAGATAAATGCTGTATCAGAGTCTACAAGACAGCTCCCCCTGCAGGAGACTCACGGTATCTACAACACAATTCCCCACATAGAGTCAGACTACAACATCTGCACTGCACAGCCCTACAACACGCGTGCAGAGGAGCCCTGCAACACACGTGCAGAGGAGCCCTACAACACGCGTGCAGAGGAGCCCTACAACACGCGTGCAGAGGAGCCCTACAACACACGTGCAGAGGAGCCCTAATGCACTGAGTAACGTACAGCGGGACAGTGCGGAGTCTCAGTGCTTTTGGGATTCTCTTATCCAGAAACAGATTTCTCCAAAAGATTAGAAAAGCAGAAACGGGAAACGGTGGATCATTTGCAGTGATTCCTGCGGCCACTGAGGCGCAATCCCCAGATCTAGAAAGAGAGTTGCTCCCTCTCCTATGTCCCAGGACCTGCGCTATCCTCCGCTTATATACTGTAGAGACACGATCCATGGACAGGTCTGTGCGATGCTCGGTGCAGCAATATCTGAGCCTCGGAGGGTATTTACCTAGTCCTAGCCGGCTGGGGCTGGTCTCTCGACTGCAGCCCTGACTGCGCGGGATCTTGCTTCGCTTTTCCGAGGACGGGATCTGCGGCACTCGCTGGGCGCTGGTCGCCAACATACCGTACCCACTCGACAACACTTTTCCCGGAGAACTGGAACGACTGCCAGCTAGACAAAATATTCACAAGTCAGTCACCGTAATACAGAAAGTCAGTAATAAATATGCATGTTATGACCACCCTAATGCCACCCGGCACAGCACCGATACCCTCCCCACACACCCTACACCGGTGACATGGACTATACCAACAGTAGAGCACCGATACCCTCCCCACACACCCTACACCGATGGCATGGACTATACCAACAGTAGAGCATCAATACCCTCCCCACACACCCTACACCGATGGCATGGACTATACCAACAAATACCCTCCACACACAACCTACACTGGTGGCATGGACCATTCTAGTAGTAGAGCGCCGATACCCTCCCCACACACCCTACACTGGTGGCATGGACCATTCTAGTGGTAGAGCGCCGATACCCTCCCCACACACCCTACACCGGTGGCATGGACCATACTGGTGGGTAGAGCACCGATACCCTCCCCACACACCCCTATAAACATAACATGACCATTCTAGTAGCAATGCATGGATATTCTGCCAATCACACAGGGGGCATGAGCTACAGTAGCAGGATACATACATGTTAGAGGCTGGTAGCACGCCCAGATTGGAAATGTAACAATGGTGCCATTAGGATGCCTCAGCGAGAGAGCGCACTGTGCGATAACTAGATTAGCGCAGTGTTCAGCCAATTCTACGAGCTGCTGGCGGGATGCCCACCGGTGCTATACAGACCTCTTTGTCCCGATATGCGAGAGATGTAACAGTGACCCTCATACAGAGGAGCACCACACAGAATGAGGACAGAGGGAGGATGGAGAAGGGGAGAGGGAGACCCCAGGAAACGCTCTTACCACTGGCTGGATTTGCTGATCTGGATCCTTTAGGCATGAAAGCAGGCAGAGGACAGTAGAGAGGGATTTAGAGACGGCAACACAACAGGCAATGTACATAGACAGACATAGGAGGTTAGAAGAGTCATTGAGTCTCCCAGACACACAGACTCGCTGCTTACGCTGGGACTGAGACACAATCTTCGCTCTGCTACGCCCGCGGGTGTCTACTTGAGCGGAGGCGGCGCTGCTGGTGCTCCCGGAACTCTGTCTCCTGGTGCGGATTCGCCCTGTTACATAGAATAAAGGGGAACGTGGTTAATGATCTCCTCGTGATACGTCACCCTCGCCATCACCATAGACGCACGTTCCCTGAACACACCTCTGTGATGAGATATTTTGAATTATGCTCAGGTCACAGTGGAGCCCCCTAATGGGGGGATTAGGTAATGACTATAACAATATGCTGGACAGTAAGTGATGACCTGTGACAATATACCACCACCATAAGCTGGCCAGACACTAGTGATCATCCAGTTACTGCTGTCGTGAGCGGTCTTGATGGATTATTCAAACAGGTAATAATTGTCCCAGAAACGAGCCAATCAGGTAACGGAACTGAACAACGTCTCCCTCTTCTGCCAGGATTCTCGGTCCCAGCAGGAGAGGTGTATGGTGCGGATATCAGGACCTTTCCCTGCTGGGAGCGATAATCACGGCCAGCTGCAGGGGGCGTTTCCACCACACCTACTATAACACCACGTTCAAGAATAATCCAGAAAAGTGACGAGACCTGCGGCACGGCGCACACTACACATGATACCGCTATGCAAGACACGAATCATCATTCTCACATCCTGCGCTGGACGTAGTCACATAACCCCTGAGGAGCTTAGGTCGGGTCACACTCAGCTGCCCAGCCAAGGCTTTGCAGGTCAGATTCCAGAGTGTGAAGGACAGAGAGGTCACAGGTGGCCTGAGAGATAGAATAGGCTCAGAGGATGGATTCACAACCCCGTATATTTTTACTTCCGTGCCCAATTTTCCGAATCTAGCTATCACGCATGCGTAGTAACTATTTCACGCCATCTACATAGCGTCCGCATGTACGCAATCTACGTAACGTAACGCTACACAGATAGCGTAAAAGTGTTACTATGCATGCGTAGTAGCTAGATTCAGTAAATTAGGCACATATGTAAAAAAATATGGGGTTGTGAATCCCCCGAGAGATGACCTCTGACCTGTACCAGTAATGAGCAGCTTACACTGGACCTGCTGGTCATTAGGGCACTGTGTTCCATAGACAGCAGCCGACCATTGCCATAAGATACAAAAAGCGCTAAGGATCTCACAGCATGGGATGTCGGTGCCATTATTCCCGTAGTAACACTCGGATACCGCCCGCGGCTCATTCAGGAATCGCTGTAACACCGACAATCTCATGTGTGAGCTACTACTGAGTGCCAGCTACTACATGCGCTACAACCGGGCCGCACACAATCTAACGTAGCAGATCAGCCACAATACAACGGAGACCTGTCACAGAAGACGATCAGGAACATTATACATATTATACAGGAGATACATCACCTCAATATCCCAGGATCTAATAACAGAATAATAGGAGAAAAATCCTTCGTTTCACCATCTACCGGTGACACGGAGAATACACCTCAATACCTGACCTGATAAAGGACAGCTACCCCCTGCTCCCAGTCCCCATCAATCCCCTGAGCACCAGAGGCACCTCCTACGTTAATATGATATCAGTCACCAGGCTGTTCTTTACTTTGTATTTTGTGGTCTGCTCCAATCGTATATTATTATTACTGGGGTAGATCCAGAACTCTGCTTCCAATCCGGTTACTAGCGTAGTGTATTTACGCGAGCGTGCCTTCTATATACTCCCCCTGCATGTGCGTACCTTCTATACACTCCCCCTGCATGTACACACCTTCTATACACTCCCCCTGCATGTACACACCTTCTATACACTCCCCCTGCATGTACATACCTTCTATACACTCCCCCTGCATGTATATACCTTCTATACACTCCCCCTGCATGTATATACCTTCTATACACTCCCCCTGCATGTATATACCTTCTATACACTCCCCCTGCATGTATATACCTTCTATACACTCCCCCTGCATGTATATACCTTCTATACACTCCCCCTGCATGTATATACCTTCTATACACTCCCCCTGCATGTATATACCTTCTATACACTCCCCCTGCATGTATATACCTTCTATACACTCCCCCTGCATGTATATACCTTCTATACACTCCCCCTGCATGTATATACCTTCTATACACTCCCCCTGCATGTATATACCTTCTATACACTCCCCCTGCATGTATATACCTTCTATACACTCCCCCTGCATGTATATACCTTCTATACACTCCCCCTGCATGTATATACCTTCTATACACTCCCCCTGCATGTATATACCTTCTATACACTCCCCCTGCATGTATATACCTTCTATACACTCCCCCTGCATGTATATACCTTCTATACACTCCCCCTGCATGTATATACCTTCTATACACTCCCCCTGCATGTATATACCTTCTATACACTCCCCCTGCATGTATATACCTTCTATACACTCCCCCTGCATGTATATACCTTCTATACACTCCCCCTGCATGTATATACCTTCTATACACTCCCCCTGCATGTATATACCTTCTATACACTCCCCCTGCATGTATATACCTTCTATACACTCCCCCTGCATGTATATACCTTCTATACACTCCCCCTGCATGTATATACCTTCTATACACTCCCCCTGCATGTATATACCTTCTATACACTCCCCCTGCATGTATATACCTTCTATACACTCCCCCTGCATGTATATACCTTCTATACACTCCCCCTGCATGTATATACCTTCTATACACTCCCCCTGCATGTATATACCTTCTATACACTCCCCCTGCATGTATATACCTTCTATACACTCCCCCTGCATGTATATACCTTCTATACACTCCCCCTGCATGTATATACCTTCTATACACTCCCCCTGCATGTATATACCTTCTATACACTCCCCCTGCATGTATATACCTTCTATACACTCCCCCTGCATGTATATACCTTCTATACACTCCCCCTGCATGTATATACCTTCTATACACTCCCCCTGCATGTATATACCTTCTATACACTCCCCCTGCATGTATATACCTTCTATACACTCCCCCTGCATGTATATACCTTCTATACACTCCCCCTGCATGTATATACCTTCTATACACTCCCCCTGCATGTATATACCTTCTATACACTCCCCCTGCATGTACATACCTTCTATACACTTCCCCTGCATGTACACACCTTCTATACACTCCCCCTGCATGTACACACCTTCTATACACTCCCCCTGCATGTATATACCTTCTATACACTCCCCCTGCATGTATATACCTTCTATACACTCCCCCTGCATGTATATACCTTCTATACACTCCCCCTGCATGTATATACCTTCTATACACTCCCCCTGCATGTATATACCTTCTATACACTCCCCCTGCATGTATATACCTTCTATACACTCCCCCTGCATGTATATACCTTCTATACACTCCCCCTGCATGTATATACCTTCTATACACTCCCCCTGCATGTATATACCTTCTATACACTCCCCCTGCATGTATATACCTTCTATACACTCCCCCTGCATGTATATACCTTCTATACACTCCCCCTGCATGTATATACCTTCTATACACTCCCCCTGCATGTATATACCTTCTATACACTCCCCCTGCATGTATATACCTTCTATACACTCCCCCTGCATGTATATACCTTCTATACACTCCCCCTGCATGTATATACCTTCTATACACTCCCCCTGCATGTATATACCTTCTATACACTCCCCCTGCATGTATATACCTTCTATACACTCCCCCTGCATGTATATACCTTCTATACACTCCCCCTATATGTATGTACTTTAACTGCTTTACGCTTTTTAAACTCTACTTTTGGCAGCGTAACCGCACACGTACGTATAGGCAGTGCATAGTTATGCTGCTAAGCACACGCATACTGTACGATTTTATTGCAAACCCCCGCCTACATTGCGTAATTTAAGCGTACTTTCGGCTAACGTAAAATTGGAACGCCCCCTCAAACGAATCTACGCTACTGCTATGTGAAAGGCCCTTACGCTCAGAGTTACGTTACGTAGCGCATGCCATATCGTCTTTTTACGTCTCCGCCAGGCATAAATACGCATGGGAACGCCGTTCTGGATCTGCCCCATTATTATCAGGAGATATGCTGTGGGGGAGGATACACAGGTACAGCCTGTGTTCATGTCAGACTTCCTTATCCCCAGAAAATCTAACCAGAATCTAATTATTAAACCACAAAATATTTGGGAGTTTAATGACGTGCGCCGGCGATATATTTAAAGTTATTCTTGGGATGTGTGTCCGCTGAGAACGGCACTATTTTTAAAGGGCTAATCTTTCCCAGACAGTACCGAACTTGGAGACAAAGCAATCGATCCCCAGAGCAACGAACTTGGTATAAAATGTAACCCTAATCCTTACCCTCCCTTCCCAAGGCCCTTACCCTTACCCTCCCTCGCAGCCTGACACCAGCCCTTCCTTCCCGCAGCCTGACACCAACCCTCCCTTCCACGCAGCCTGACACCAACCCTCCCTTCCCCGCAGCCTGACACCAGCCCTCCCTTCCCCGCAGCCTCACACCAACCCTCCCCTTCCCTGGCCCTAATTCTCCTCCTAACCGTCCTCAGAGAGATTACTCACCTCTCCGGTGGGGTCTGCAGCAGGTTCGGTGGGTGGGCAGTGGTTCCAAAAATGAATGGGTAAATTTGCTCCATTTATTTTCTCAATGAACAACTTTTGTTATTGCCGCCACTTCTAAAATCTAGTGGATAACAAGTCAGCGTCCAGACACATTTATCCAATTATTGTGTCACTCGTCATTTTTGGGGTTTAATATGCACAATTGTCAGTGTCCTATTCAGTAATGTGTGTAATATTTCGCTGGCTCACGTTCCATTATTCTTCCAAATATTTTGTGATCTAATAATCAGATTTTCCTGTGGTAATTAGAGTTTGATTGATTTGAACCCTTGTCTATGGTCACTGTAAGAGAGCAGCCAATAAAACTTCACGTTTTCTTCTAATTGGTTTCATCTATATGGATAAGTGTCATTTATTCCCAGGGCTTTTCTTTGGACCCATATATTACCCATAATAATAATTCAATGTAATTAATGGAGACCTATAGTAATGTTTTATATTCCCATGCTGTCAGATTTGTCATTTGAGTATATTGTGAGACCATCGTATATATAAAGTGTAAATTGGATTTTCTTCTTCTGAAGACAGAAGGAATTGTGCATCTATAGGTTCCTATGTGTGAAGGCAATGACTGCATTTTCTCTCTTCATATATGACAGTGTCTTTATATGTAACACTGCACTGATCAGACATGTGGCTGGATGTGAAGCTTCAGAGAGCGGAAAATCCTGGAAGAGACGGAGCCCCCAAAGCCCTCAGGGGGTCACTGCTCATAGACACGATGTGTAAGAGAGGTGGAGACACAACATGGCGGCACTGATGACTGTCTGGCTGTGAGAGGAAGGGGGGATCCACAGCAGGAGGGCCCAGGATTATATGACTACACAGAACCCTCATGTATAATGAATCACACAGCGATGTATTGTGTGCACTGGATGAAAGCTGCTACCAGGCAGGCGGCAGTAGTGATGCACAGGACACAGACACGTAACGCAGCATGCAGATCACCAGGAAGCACAGATGAAGACCAGAGAGAGAGACACCCTGGTGGGACAGACCCGTGTCACAAATACAGCTTACCCTCAGACTTAGCAGTGGGACCATCTACAGGCAAATTAAACATAGAAATAAAAATAGGGAGAGGAA
>WWET01006333.1:43137-62426 GCA_011038615.1 Limnodynastes dumerilii
GAGTGGGAAGAATTAGTGAGAGAAGGAACCAGCAGAATCATGATGTTAGTATGTGATGACTGAGCCCTGTGATACCGAGGCCCCATCCAGAGGGGAGCTGACGCCAGTGGACGTGACTGTGTACCGCGTGTGCGCAGAGCTGTGGAGCACGCCGTCAAGGTCTACGCATATCAGAACGCAACTCCAGCATTCAGAGGGGCGTGGCCAATGTACAGGAAGGGCGGGGCCCAGGCAAGCGACCCCGATCGAGAACGGAACACAGACGGAACAAGGGACGGATTACATCAAAAACATTTGCCCCAGGTCGTGTCTAAGCCCAGGAGCTGACCCTCTACTGCCTATTCTGACCCTTCCGCTACAGTATCAGGCTGTACACACATTCTCATAGACAGGAAGACGCTGACAGAGTCTCATGTGGTCTACGTTGTAATAATATACAGTAATAACTATTATTTTTTATAGTTTTAGTGTATTCTTATTACAACCGTGGGGTTTCCGCTCGCCCCCTTTAACGAACGCATCTACGGCCCGTGCGCTGGGCTCACACTGACGCTCAGATCTGGATTAGGGCCGGAGTGCGCAGCACCCACAGAGCGGTGTGAGGACACGTGGCCTGTCCTAGGTAAAGCAGCGTGCAAGAGATGAAGGGCGGCCGCCATGACGAGCAGTGTCTGGTGTGTGAGTGTGAGTACACGTGGACTGCGTGTAGAGGACTCCTCCTCACCTAGAGATGCATAAGAGCCAGGAGGCAACGCTGCCGCGGAGCTGAAAGGTGCGGAGGTGGTGGAAGAGGCCACTTTAGACTTGGCGCTAGCGGCCGCGTTCACATCGATGTCGCTGCGGGAGCGTTGCAGAGATCCGGGGGTGGCGGAAGGCTTTACCGCAGAAACTGAAACAGAAGACAGACATTAATCCCTGCGCGGATGCAGGCGCGGCGTTCAGGGACGTCTCTGTGGCGCTCACCTCGGGACGCTGAACTCCCAGGGGGACTTCTTTTGGCGGACAGGGTGCGGCTGCAAGAGATGAAAGAAGAGCAATCAATGCAGACAAATAATCAATACTAAACCTCAGATGTGTCGGATTCTAGACCCCGCTATGACGATAGCCGAGTGTCACAGAGAAAACCGGAATCTCCCCCAGCAACGACTCAACCCATGACCCTGGTGCCATGTGACCGAGAAGCTGATCACCGCAGCTCATTCATTCATATCTCATGCGGGACCATTACCCACATTAGATTTATAACCAACTTAACGTGTGGCTAAACTGCACGGGGGACATTTATTATACTGCACTGGATGGGGGGACATTTATTATACTGCACTGGACGGGGGACATTTATTATACTGCACAGAATGGGGGACATTTATCATACCGCACTGGACGGGGGACATTTATAATACCACACTGGACGGGGGACATTTATAATACTGTACTGGACGGAGGACATTTATTATACTGCACTGGACGGGGGACATTTATTATACTGCACTGGACGGGGGACATTTATTATACTGCACTGGACGGGGGACATTTATTATACTGCACTGGACGGGGGACATTTATTATACTGCACTGGACGGGGGACATTTATTATACTGCACTGGACGGGGGACATTTATTATACTGCACTGGACGGGGGACATTTATTATACTGCACTGGACGGGGGACATTTATTATACTGCACTGGATGGGGGACATTTATTATACCGCACTGGCTGGGGGAAATTTATTATACTGCACTGGACGGGGGACATTTATTATACTGCACTGGACGGGGGACATTTATTATACTGCACTGGATGGGGGACATTTATTATACCGCACTGGATGGAGGGACATTTATTATACCGCACTGGACGGGAGACATTTATTATACTGCACTGGATGGGGGACATTTATTATACCGCACTGGATGGAGGGACATTTATTATACCGCACTGGACGGGGGACATTTATTATACTGCACTGGATGGGGGGACATTTATTATACTGCACTGGACGGGGGACATTTATTATACTGCACTGGATGGGGGACATTTATTATACCGCACTGGATGGAGGGACATTTATTATACCGCACTGGACGGGGGACATTTATTATACTGCACTGGATGGGGGGACATTTATTATACTGCACTGGACGGGGGACATTTATTATACTGCACTGGATGGGGGACATTTATTATACCGCACTGGATGGAGGGACATTTATTATACCGCACTGGACGGGGGACATTTATTATACTGCACTGGATGGGGGGACATTTATTATACTGCACTGGACGGGGGACATTTATTATACTGCACTGGATGGGGGACATTTATTATACCGCACTGGATGGAGGGACATTTATTATACCGCACTGGACGGGGGACATTTATTATACTGCACTGGATGGGGGGACATTTATTATACTGCACTGGACGGGGGACATTTATTATACTGCACTGGATGGGGGACATTTATTATACCGCACTGGATGGAGGGACATTTATTATACCGCACTGGACGGGGGACATTTATTATACTGCACTGGATGGGGGGACATTTATTATACTGCACTGGACGGGGGACATTTATTATACTGCACTGGATGGGGGACATTTATTATACCGCACTGGATGGAGGGACATTTATTATACCGCACTGGACGGGGGACATTTATTATACTGCACTGGATGGGGGGACATTTATTATACTGCACTGGACGGGGGACATTTATTATACTGCACTGGATGGGGGACATTTATTATACCGCACTGGATGGAGGGACATTTATTATACCGCACTGGACGGGGGACATTTATTATACTGCACTGGATGGGGGGACATTTATTATACTGCACTGGACGGGGGACATTTATTATACTGCACTGGATGGGGGACATTTATTATACCGCACTGGATGGAGGGACATTTATTATACCGCACTGGACGGGGGACATTTATTATACTGCACTGGATGGGGGGACATTTATTATACTGCACTGGACGGGGGACATTTATTATACTGCACTGGATGGGGGACATTTATTATACCGCACTGGATGGAGGGACATTTATTATACCGCACTGGACGGGGGACATTTATTATACTGCACTGGATGGGGGGACATTTATTATACTGCACTGGACGGGGGACATTTATTATACTGCACTGGATGGGGGACATTTATTATACCGCACTGGATGGAGGGACATTTATTATACCGCACTGGACGGGGGACATTTATTATACTGCACTGGATGGGGGGACATTTATTATACTGCACTGGACGGGGGACATTTATTATACTGCACTGGATGGGGGACATTTATTATACCGCACTGGATGGAGGGACATTTATTATACCGCACTGGACGGGGGACATTTATTATACTGCACTGGATGGGGGGACATTTATTATACTGCACTGGACGGGGGACATTTATTATACTGCACTGGATGGGGGACATTTATTATACCGCACTGGATGGAGGGACATTTATTATACCGCACTGGACGGGGGACATTTATTATACTGCACTGGATGGGGGGACATTTATTATACTGCACTGGACGGGGGACATTTATTATACTGCACTGGATGGGGGACATTTATTATACCGCACTGGATGGAGGGACATTTATTATACCGCACTGGACGGGGGACATTTATTATACTGCACTGGATGGGGGGACATTTATTATACTGCACTGGACGGGGGACATTTATTATACTGCACTGGATGGGGGACATTTATTATACCGCACTGGATGGAGGGACATTTATTATACCGCACTGGACGGGGGACATTTATTATACTGCACTGGATGGGGGGACATTTATTATACTGCACTGGACGGGGGACATTTATTATACTGCACTGGATGGGGGACATTTATTATACCGCACTGGATGGAGGGACATTTATTATACCGCACTGGACGGGGGACATTTATTATACTGCACTGGATGGGGGGACATTTATTATACTGCACTGGACGGGGGACATTTATTATACTGCACTGGATGGGGGACATTTATTATACCGCACTGGATGGAGGGACATTTATTATACCGCACTGGACGGGGGACATTTATTATACTGCACTGGATGGGGGGACATTTATTATACTGCACTGGACGGGGGACATTTATTATACTGCACTGGATGGGGGACATTTATTATACCGCACTGGATGGAGGGACATTTATTATACCGCACTGGACGGGGGACATTTATTATACTGCACTGGATGGGGGGACATTTATTATACTGCACTGGACGGGGGACATTTATTATACTGCACTGGATGGGGGACATTTATTATACCGCACTGGATGGAGGGACATTTATTATACCGCACTGGACGGGGGACATTTATTATACTGCACTGGATGGGGGGACATTTATTATACTGCACTGGACGGGGGACATTTATTATACTGCACTGGATGGGGGACATTTATTATACCGCACTGGATGGAGGGACATTTATTATACCGCACTGGACGGGGGACATTTATTATACTGCACTGGATGGGGGGACATTTATTATACTGCACTGGACGGGGGACATTTATTATACTGCACTGGATGGGGGACATTTATTATACCGCACTGGATGGAGGGACATTTATTATACCGCACTGGACGGGGGACATTTATTATACTGCACTGGATGGGGGGACATTTATTATACTGCACTGGACGGGGGACATTTATTATACTGCACTGGATGGGGGACATTTATTATACCGCACTGGATGGAGGGACATTTATTATACCGCACTGGACGGGGGACATTTATTATACTGCACTGGATGGGGGGACATTTATTATACTGCACTGGACGGGGGACATTTATTATACTGCACTGGATGGGGGACATTTATTATACCGCACTGGATGGAGGGACATTTATTATACCGCACTGGACGGGGGACATTTATTATACTGCACTGGATGGGGGGACATTTATTATACTGCACTGGACGGGGGACATTTATTATACTGCACTGGATGGGGGACATTTATTATACCGCACTGGATGGAGGGACATTTATTATACCGCACTGGACGGGGGACATTTATTATACTGCACTGGATGGGGGGACATTTATTATACTGCACTGGACGGGGGACATTTATTATACTGCACTGGATGGGGGACATTTATTATACCGCACTGGATGGAGGGACATTTATTATACCGCACTGGACGGGGGACATTTATTATACTGCACTGGATGGGGGGACATTTATTATACTGCACTGGACGGGGGACATTTATTATACTGCACTGGATGGGGGACATTTATTATACCGCACTGGATGGAGGGACATTTATTATACCGCACTGGACGGGGGACATTTATTATACTGCACTGGATGGGGGGACATTTATTATACTGCACTGGACGGGGGACATTTATTATACTGCACTGGATGGGGGACATTTATTATACCGCACTGGATGGAGGGACATTTATTATACCGCACTGGACGGGGGACATTTATTATACTGCACTGGATGGGGGGACATTTATTATACTGCACTGGACGGGGGACATTTATTATACTGCACTGGATGGGGGACATTTATTATACCGCACTGGATGGAGGGACATTTATTATACCGCACTGGACGGGGGACATTTATTATACTGCACTGGATGGGGGGACATTTATTATACTGCACTGGACGGGGGACATTTATTATACTGCACTGGATGGGGGACATTTATTATACCGCACTGGATGGAGGGACATTTATTATACCGCACTGGACGGGGGACATTTATTATACTGCACTGGATGGGGGGACATTTATTATACTGCACTGGACGGGGGACATTTATTATACTGCACTGGATGGGGGACATTTATTATACCGCACTGGATGGAGGGACATTTATTATACCGCACTGGACGGGGGACATTTATTATACTGCACTGGATGGGGGGACATTTATTATACTGCACTGGACGGGGGACATTTATTATACTGCACTGGATGGGGGACATTTATTATACCGCACTGGATGGAGGGACATTTATTATACCGCACTGGACGGGGGACATTTATTATACTGCACTGGATGGGGGGACATTTATTATACTGCACTGGACGGGGGACATTTATTATACTGCACTGGATGGGGGACATTTATTATACCGCACTGGATGGAGGGACATTTATTATACCGCACTGGACGGGGGACATTTATTATACTGCACTGGATGGGGGGACATTTATTATACTGCACTGGACGGGGGACATTTATTATACTGCACTGGATGGGGGACATTTATTATACCGCACTGGATGGAGGGACATTTATTATACCGCACTGGACGGGGGACATTTATTATACTGCACTGGATGGGGGGACATTTATTATACTGCACTGGACGGGGGACATTTATTATACTGCACTGGATGGGGGACATTTATTATACCGCACTGGATGGAGGGACATTTATTATACCGCACTGGACGGGGGACATTTATTATACTGCACTGGATGGGGGGACATTTATTATACTGCACTGGACGGGGGACATTTATTATACTGCACTGGATGGGGGACATTTATTATACCGCACTGGATGGAGGGACATTTATTATACCGCACTGGACGGGGGACATTTATTATACTGCACTGGATGGGGGGACATTTATTATACTGCACTGGACGGGGGACATTTATTATACTGCACTGGATGGGGGACATTTATTATACCGCACTGGATGGAGGGACATTTATTATACCGCACTGGACGGGGGACATTTATTATACTGCACTGGATGGGGGGACATTTATTATACTGCACTGGACGGGGGACATTTATTATACTGCACTGGATGGGGGACATTTATTATACCGCACTGGATGGAGGGACATTTATTATACCGCACTGGACGGGGGACATTTATTATACTGCACTGGATGGGGGGACATTTATTATACTGCACTGGACGGGGGACATTTATTATACTGCACTGGATGGGGGACATTTATTATACCGCACTGGATGGAGGGACATTTATTATACCGCACTGGACGGGGGACATTTATTATACTGCACTGGATGGGGGGACATTTATTATACTGCACTGGACGGGGGACATTTATTATACTGCACTGGATGGGGGACATTTATTATACCGCACTGGATGGAGGGACATTTATTATACCGCACTGGACGGGGGACATTTATTATACTGCACTGGATGGGGGGACATTTATTATACTGCACTGGACGGGGGACATTTATTATACTGCACTGGATGGGGGACATTTATTATACCGCACTGGATGGAGGGACATTTATTATACCGCACTGGACGGGGGACATTTATTATACTGCACTGGATGGGGGGACATTTATTATACTGCACTGGACGGGGGACATTTATTATACTGCACTGGATGGGGGACATTTATTATACCGCACTGGATGGAGGGACATTTATTATACCGCACTGGACGGGGGACATTTATTATACTGCACTGGATGGGGGGACATTTATTATACTGCACTGGACGGGGGACATTTATTATACTGCACTGGATGGGGGACATTTATTATACCGCACTGGATGGAGGGACATTTATTATACCGCACTGGACGGGGGACATTTATTATACTGCACTGGATGGGGGGACATTTATTATACTGCACTGGACGGGGGACATTTATTATACTGCACTGGATGGGGGACATTTATTATACCGCACTGGATGGAGGGACATTTATTATACCGCACTGGACGGGGGACATTTATTATACTGCACTGGATGGGGGGACATTTATTATACTGCACTGGACGGGGGACATTTATTATACTGCACTGGATGGGGGACATTTATTATACCGCACTGGATGGAGGGACATTTATTATACCGCACTGGACGGGGGACATTTATTATACTGCACTGGATGGGGGGACATTTATTATACTGCACTGGACGGGGGACATTTATTATACTGCACTGGATGGGGGACATTTATTATACCGCACTGGATGGAGGGACATTTATTATACCGCACTGGACGGGGGACATTTATTATACTGCACTGGATGGGGGGACATTTATTATACTGCACTGGACGGGGGACATTTATTATACTGCACTGGATGGGGGACATTTATTATACCGCACTGGATGGAGGGACATTTATTATACCGCACTGGACGGGGGACATTTATTATACTGCACTGGATGGGGGGACATTTATTATACTGCACTGGACGGGGGACATTTATTATACTGCACTGGATGGGGGACATTTATTATACCGCACTGGATGGAGGGACATTTATTATACCGCACTGGACGGGGGACATTTATTATACTGCACTGGATGGGGGGACATTTATTATACTGCACTGGACGGGGGACATTTATTATACTGCACTGGATGGGGGACATTTATTATACCGCACTGGATGGAGGGACATTTATTATACCGCACTGGACGGGGGACATTTATTATACTGCACTGGATGGGGGGACATTTATTATACTGCACTGGACGGGGGACATTTATTATACTGCACTGGATGGGGGACATTTATTATACCGCACTGGATGGAGGGACATTTATTATACCGCACTGGACGGGGGACATTTATTATACTGCACTGGATGGGGGGACATTTATTATACTGCACTGGACGGGGGACATTTATTATACTGCACTGGATGGGGGACATTTATTATACCGCACTGGATGGAGGGACATTTATTATACCGCACTGGACGGGGGACATTTATTATACTGCACTGGATGGGGGGACATTTATTATACTGCACTGGACGGGGGACATTTATTATACTGCACTGGATGGGGGACATTTATTATACCGCACTGGATGGAGGGACATTTATTATACCGCACTGGACGGGGGACATTTATTATACTGCACTGGATGGGGGGACATTTATTATACTGCACTGGACGGGGGACATTTATTATACTGCACTGGATGGGGGACATTTATTATACCGCACTGGATGGAGGGACATTTATTATACCGCACTGGACGGGGGACATTTATTATACTGCACTGGATGGGGGGACATTTATTATACTGCACTGGACGGGGGACATTTATTATACTGCACTGGATGGGGGACATTTATTATACCGCACTGGATGGAGGGACATTTATTATACCGCACTGGACGGGGGACATTTATTATACTGCACTGGATGGGGGGACATTTATTATACTGCACTGGACGGGGGACATTTATTATACTGCACTGGATGGGGGACATTTATTATACCGCACTGGATGGAGGGACATTTATTATACCGCACTGGACGGGGGACATTTATTATACTGCACTGGATGGGGGGACATTTATTATACTGCACTGGACGGGGGACATTTATTATACTGCACTGGATGGGGGACATTTATTATACCGCACTGGATGGAGGGACATTTATTATACCGCACTGGACGGGGGACATTTATTATACTGCACTGGATGGGGGGACATTTATTATACTGCACTGGACGGGGGACATTTATTATACTGCACTGGATGGGGGACATTTATTATACCGCACTGGATGGAGGGACATTTATTATACCGCACTGGACGGGGGACATTTATTATACTGCACTGGATGGGGGGACATTTATTATACTGCACTGGACGGGGGACATTTATCACTGCTATATAATACAGTCACATCTACACCCAGACACTGCTATATAATACAGTCACAGCTACACCCAGACACTTATATAATACAGCAGGTTTAGTTCTAATAGTTACACTAATATTAAACAATCGGTTACAGGTAGCAGCGTCGGCTCCTCACCTTTCCAGTGAATGTGTCTGCCATTCTTGTAGAAGTAAATCCAAAAATTCATAACAGCGCCTGTAACCACAACATACATTATATTACACATAAGACCCTGGGGTAATCCCGGGAGCTGCACTCTGGCCTTTATAAGCTCACTAGAGAGGACAGAGAAATCTCAAAATGGCTATAATTACTCAAACAGGAAAATGTGTCTACAGGGAAAACAAGAATTAAAAAGAGGAAAAAAAGAACACCCCCCCCACACACACACACACACACACACACACACGCACGCACACGCACGCACGCACGCACGCACGCAAAATGATGCAGTAACAGCGGTGAATCAGCGACGGGTGTAGAGCGCAGCCTGATCTCAGGGGAAAATGGCTCCTGAGACCGCAAGAGGGAGGGAAAAATAGCGAAACAATAACAGCCAAACACGCAGCGACACAGAGGCCTCAGGTGATGTCAGGCAGAGTATACAGGAGGAACCGGGAGAGACGCTACCAACCTTCTCACGGCAACAGACTTGGAGGTGCAGTTACTGGTTATAATCGGTATTAGCCGGGGGACATGTGTTTGCTGCAACCAGAGAGGACACTAGGATTATTATGCACTCACTACGACACAATAAACACAGGCTAGACACAGATTGTCCAGCCCAGGTGATGTCAATAAAGTTTTGCAAATACTTACACGTATGATTAACCTAATAGCCACCACCCCGGAGGTAGCCATCACTTTGGCACTGTTGGGGACTAAATTGAAAACCGTGGGCATGATTGCCTCCGCTCCGTGGTCAAACTTGTTCCCCAGAACGGATGAAAGATGCCTGGCGTAAAGAGAAAACAAGTCAGCATCAAAGACCAAACAGCCAGAGAGCGGCTGGCAGCCATCTTGTATCTCGCTAGGCGGGATTACAGCAGCCGGTGTCCGTTTTCAGCGTATGACACGACACGTCGGCTGGACACTCACCCCAGGGTAATGCAGGTCTCTCGCACCACCTGGGAACGCAGATCCTTGGCGGACAGCTTGAAAGCGCCGTCCAGAAGACGCAGGTGCTGGAAGAAGGTGTCATACTCTGCCGCACCGGCCAGGAGGAGAGAACGGATCTTCTTAAGCTGTAAATATATAAATCATAAAGACGGGAAACCCAAAGCAAAACGCCCGCTAGACAATAAAGCCCATTATTGCGATGCTCGCTGCCCAGCGCGAGTCCTAAAAAACGCTTTGTATAAACCGCAGCGCAAAAACGGGAAAGGAGCCGGAGACGAATAATCCAACGACATTGACATCTAACGTGCGCTGCGGAGGGGCAGATTCTGTGATTATTAACGGACTTTCATAAGCTGGACACGTATCGTTACATACGCTCTGATCATCCGGCGTCATTTAATCCAGTAATTAATGAGAATCTGCATTAAGGTCATTATAAAGCACAGCGGCACTGAGCACGCATTGAGGTCATTTGTACGTGTGTAGAAACGCTGGATAAAACGTCTCTGGTGCCACTTGGTCATGAGGACGACTCACCGCTGTGATCCGCTGCTCCCAGTCATGTTTATCGTCTGAAAGAATTTCCCGAATCTTGTTGATGGATTCCTCAAGGTCTCGGCTGGAGTAGATCTAAAAGACGAAGTAATAACAGTAGAGCTTAGCATACAAATACTGCTCATCAATGTATCGGCTCCTCTGATTACTTCACATCTGCGATTGTTCCCAGACTGTGGTCAATCTTTCCTGAACGGCAGTGGACAAGGAAAACCCCGTAGCCAATCAGAGAACACAATAGAAGTGGAAGGAGCAGGGCCCCCCAGCAGCACAGAGTATTTCAGATGAGTTGTGTTCTTTGTATGTGGCTCGGTTCTGGAAACATACATACAACAAGACAGGAAAACCCAAGAAATGTCACCAGCATATAAAGGGGGAATGATTGCTGGAGCCCCATCAGACATGTAGACAATTAGCTCTGCTCCTGATGATCGCTACTGTCTTACCTGCACGGTGGGGACATCTTCATAGGCTCTGATAAAGTCCTCCTCATCAACGGCTCCTGCACCTCCTTCCTTTGCTGTTGTGGAGGAGGAAAATCCAGTGTTTACACCATTGCATACGCCTGCGTCATCTACCCATTCAACACAAGTCTGCAACAACCAGCGCAAATCTGCCGCTAAAAGGGCGGAGCTTAGCAATGCTTCCACTCAAAGGGTTAACAAAAGAGAAAATTAAAACCAATTCTCCCCAAATCCGACCTATAACCCCCCCACCTTCCCCCGATGATCTGATACCAGATAAGTGCGCCCACACCACCTCTGCTTTCACCCAACGCTGGTACCAATCACCTGACCAGCATCGTGGAACGCACGCTCCAGAGACCGGTGTCTACGATGGTTTCAGCAGATGTTTAGGAGAGACGAGGAGCTCAGTTCTGCTGGTAAAATGGTATAATGTGTGCACGGGAGGAGGACTGGTCAGCGACACGAAGAGCCATCGCATGTATGATTGTATAGGTGTGTACCCAGCGTTCCCATCACCAGTCTCTGGTAGGATTGTGTAAACATTCGGCCTGGGAGTGTTTTATACTAAACATAGGACATTGTGACACCTTGTAGGCAGGGAAAGCGAGCAATGTTTCTTCCACCTCCCAGGAATACATTGATTTCTGCTGGAAGACGGCAGATTACAAGGGACATAACTGAGCCAACAGCATAAATCCTGCAGACACTAATAGCCTCCATCTAGAAAGCAGACATCCGTTTTCAGCCAATTCACACCGCGTGCAGCCTGAATGACAGGGACGCGGAATCACACCCCGTACTCACCTCCTGCCTTGGTGGCCACGGATGTCGTCCCCGGTCTCCGTGGTGCCGCCATGGTCATGGGTTTGCGAGCAGAGGGCGGTGCTTTGGAGGACGTGGACGAGCTGGCTGATGAAGGCCTGTTTCCATCAGCCGAGTCCTCATCATCAAAGTTTTTGTCTGCAAGGAAAAGGTCAGATTTATGTCAGTATTGCAAAACACTAGCGAAATGCGTCAGCCCCCGCTCTGCGCGATCCTGACAGGCCGTCCACGCGTACGCTTATTTACTGGCCCTACAACGAAGAACTACTTTCACCTGAATAGACATTACCCAAAGTTCTGTGCATTTCAACTGGAAAGCGGTGACTTACACTGCGCACTCACACACACACGTGCACCCATATTATACCCAGACACAAGAGCAGTTTCTCTCCCAAAAAAAGGCGGGGCTAAGATTACACGTAAGCGTTTTTCTCAGTCAAGTGGCAGTACAGCTGTTCGCTCTCTCTGTGCAGCCATCCAGACATAAGACAGAGGGGAGGAGCTGAGGAGACAAGGGGGCGTTCCTTCTTAGATTACAGTATGTGTTCCCTCTTTCTGTGTAACTAAACATAAGGCGGGGCTGAAGTGACAACTGGGCGTATCCTCTTAATCAGGTGACAGTGTAGGCGTATCCTCCGTCAGGTGACCGTATAGGCGTATCCTCCGTCAGGTGACCGTGTAGGCGTATCCTCAGTCAGGTGACCGTGTAGGCGTATCCTCAGTCAGGTGACCGTGTAGGCGTATCCTCAGTCAGGTGACCGTGTAGGCGTATCCTCAGTCAGGTGACCGTGTAGGCGTATCCTCAGTCAGGTGACCGTGTAGGCGTATCCTCAGTCAGGTGACCGTGTAGGCGTATCCTCAGTCAGGTGACCGTGTAGGCGTATCCTCAGTCAGGTGACCGTGTAGGCGTATCCTCAGTCAGGTGACCGTGTAGGCGTATCCTCAGTCAGGTGACCGTGTAGGCGTATCCTCAGTCAGGTGACCGTGTAGGCGTATCCTCAGTCAGGTGACCGTGTAGGCGTATCCTCAGTCAGGTGACCGTGTAGGCGTATCCTCAGTCAGGTGACCGTGTAGGCGTATCCTCAGTCAGGTGACCGTGTAGGCGTATCCTCAGTCAGGTGACCGTGTAGGCGTATCCTCAGTCAGGTGACCGTGTAGGCGTATCCTCAGTCAGGTGACCGTGTAGGCGTATCCTCAGTCAGGTGACCGTGTAGGCGTATCCTCAGTCAGGTGACCGTGTAGGCGTATCCTCAGTCAGGTGACCGTGTAGGCGTATCCTCAGTCAGGTGACCGTGTAGGCGTATCCTCAGTCAGGTGACCGTGTAGGCGTATCCTCAGTCAGGTGACCGTGTAGGCGTATCCTCAGTCAGGTGACCGTGTAGGCGTATCCTCAGTCAGGTGACCGTGTAGGCGTATCCTCAGTCAGGTGACCGTGTAGGCGTATCCTCAGTCAGGTGACCGTGTAGGCGTATCCTCAGTCAGGTGACCGTGTAGGCGTATCCTCAGTCAGGTGACCGTGTAGGCGTATCCTCAGTCAGGTGACCGTGTAGGCGTATCCTCAGTCAGGTGACCGTGTAGGCGTATCCTCAGTCAGGTGACCGTGTAGGCGTATCCTCAGTCAGGTGACCGTGTAGGCGTATCCTCAGTCAGGTGACCGTGTAGGCGTATCCTCAGTCAGGTGACCGTGTAGGCGTATCCTCAGTCAGGTGACCGTGTAGGCGTATCCTCAGTCAGGTGACCGTGTAGGCGTATCCTCAGTCAGGTGACCGTGTAGGCGTATCCTCAGTCAGGTGACCGTGTAGGCGTATCCTCAGTCAGGTGACCGTGTAGGCGTATCCTCAGTCAGGTGACCGTGTAGGCGTATCCTCAGTCAGGTGACCGTGTAGGCGTATCCTCAGTCAGGTGACCGTGTAGGCGTATCCTCAGTCAGGTGACCGTGTAGGCGTATCCTCAGTCAGGTGACCGTGTAGGCGTATCCTCAGTCAGGTGACCGTGTAGGCGTATCCTCAGTCAGGTGACCGTGTAGGCGTATCCTCAGTCAGGTGACCGTGTAGGCGTATCCTCAGTCAGGTGACCGTGTAGGCGTATCCTCAGTCAGGTGACCGTGTAGGCGTATCCTCAGTCAGGTGACCGTGTAGGCGTATCCTCAGTCAGGTGACCGTGTAGGCGTATCCTCAGTCAGGTGACCGTGTAGGCGTATCCTCAGTCAGGTGACCGTGTAGGCGTATCCTCAGTCAGGTGACCGTGTAGGCGTATCCTCAGTCAGGTGACCGTGTAGGCGTATCCTCAGTCAGGTGACCGTGTAGGCGTATCCTCAGTCAGGTGACCGTGTAGGCGTATCCTCAGTCAGGTGACCGTGTAGGCGTATCCTCAGTCAGGTGACCGTGTAGGCGTATCCTCAGTCAGGTGACCGTGTAGGCGTATCCTCAGTCAGGTGACCGTGTAGGCGTATCCTCAGTCAGGTGACCGTGTAGGCGTATCCTCAGTCAGGTGACCGTGTAGGCGTATCCTCAGTCAGGTGACCGTGTAGGCGTATCCTCAGTCAGGTGACCGTGTAGGCGTATCCTCAGTCAGGTGACCGTGTAGGCGTATCCTCAGTCAGGTGACCGTGTAGGCGTATCCTCAGTCAGGTGACCGTGTAGGCGTATCCTCAGTCAGGTGACCGTGTAGGCGTATCCTCAGTCAGGTGACCGTGTAGGCGTATCCTCAGTCAGGTGACCGTGTAGGCGTATCCTCAGTCAGGTGACCGTGTAGGCGTATCCTCAGTCAGGTGACCGTGTAGGCGTATCCTCAGTCAGGTGACCGTGTAGGCGTATCCTCAGTCAGGTGACCGTGTAGGCGTATCCTCAGTCAGGTGACCGTGTAGGCGTATCCTCAGTCAGGTGACCGTGTAGGCGTATCCTCAGTCAGGTGACCGTGTAGGCGTATCCTCAGTCAGGTGACCGTGTAGGCGTATCCTCAGTCAGGTGACCGTGTAGGCGTATCCTCAGTCAGGTGACCGTGTAGGCGTATCCTCAGTCAGGTGACCGTGTAGGCGTATCCTCAGTCAGGTGACCGTGTAGGCGTATCCTCAGTCAGGTGACCGTGTAGGCGTATCCTCAGTCAGGTGACCGTGTAGGCGTATCCTCAGTCAGGTGACCGTGTAGGCGTATCCTCAGTCAGGTGACCGTGTAGGCGTATCCTCAGTCAGGTGACCGTGTAGGCGTATCCTCAGTCAGGTGACCGTGTAGGCGTATCCTCAGTCAGGTGACCGTGTAGGCGTATCCTCAGTCAGGTGACCGTGTAGGCGTATCCTCAGTCAGGTGACCGTGTAGGCGTATCCTCAGTCAGGTGACCGTGTAGGCGTATCCTCAGTCAGGTGACCGTGTAGGCGTATCCTCAGTCAGGTGACCGTGTAGGCGTATCCTCAGTCAGGTGACCGTGTAGGCGTATCCTCAGTCAGGTGACCGTGTAGGCGTATCCTCAGTCAGGTGACCGTGTAGGCGTATCCTCAGTCAGGTGACCGTGTAGGCGTATCCTCAGTCAGGTGACCGTGTAGGCGTATCCTCAGTCAGGTGACCGTGTAGGCGTATCCTCAGTCAGGTGACCGTGTAGGCGTATCCTCAGTCAGGTGACCGTGTAGGCGTATCCTCAGTCAGGTGACCGTGTAGGCGTATCCTCAGTCAGGTGACCGTGTAGGCGTATCCTCAGTCAGGTGACCGTGTAGGCGTATCCTCAGTCAGGTGACCGTGTAGGCGTATCCTCAGTCAGGTGACCGTGTAGGCGTATCCTCAGTCAGGTGACCGTGTAGGCGTATCCTCAGTCAGGTGACCGTGTAGGCGTATCCTCAGTCAGGTGACCGTGTAGGCGTATCCTCAGTCAGGTGACCGTGTAGGCGTATCCTCAGTCAGGTGACCGTGTAGGCGTATCCTCAGTCAGGTGACCGTGTAGGCGTATCCTCAGTCAGGTGACCGTGTAGGCGTATCCTCAGTCAGGTGACCGTGTAGGCGTATCCTCAGTCAGGTGACCGTGTAGGCGTATCCTCAGTCAGGTGACCGTGTAGGCGTATCCTCAGTCAGGTGACCGTGTAGGCGTATCCTCAGTCAGGTGACCGTGTAGGCGTATCCTCAGTCAGGTGACCGTGTAGGCGTATCCTCAGTCAGGTGACCGTGTAGGCGTATCCACCAGACAGTGCCCAACAGCGCCAGAGAGCACCAGACAGTGCCCAACAGCGCCAGAGAGCACCAGACAGTGCCCAACAGCGCCAGAGAGCACCAGACAGTGCCCAACAGGGTCAGAGAGCACCAGACAGTGCCCAACAGGGTCAGAGAGCACCAGACAATGCCCAACAGTGCCAGAGAGCACCAGACAGTGCCCGAGAGCACCAAACAGCCAAAAGAGTGCGCCAAACAGGAACACAGAAATGACAACAAAAAAACCTAAAATCACAATTGACGGGATTATTACAATCACAGCCGACGTTCTCAGATCTAATACCCAGAGATTTACTACACCGTTCTTCTATAAAACCCCCCAGATGTAATCAGCATCTTGTATGTGACAGATATTCTCCTGAATCATTATATAATGTATAACAAACACTTCATTGCCCCCCGGAATATGAACCTCATATATGTCATTATTACCCCACAAACACAAGGAAGGAGCCCCATTATTACATTATGTGAATGGTCTCTACAGAGGTCAGGCACATAATAATACAGGTCACCAATGATAAAGTACCCAGGTGTGTGGTGTGATCAATGGGATGTGACCGGGCCAGATACCAGGACATTGGTACAAGTACCAGACATATGGACGTCACATCTTTCCTCAGTACCGGATGTGGTCATTAGACACCTTGTTGTAAGATTATTTCAACCTCTATTATGGATGAGCCGCACACCTGGAAGCTGATCAATGTGTAGCTGAATAAAGCAGAAATGTGGTAACATCACTGTGGCATATATTAAAGCATTACGTGTAATGTAGTACTAACCGTCTATTGCTAAGTGATTAATATCTTTATTACAGGAACTTGGCATCTATTTTATAAACTATAGGTCAAGCGAAGACTTCTTTGAAATGACAGAGATAATAGGTTCTGTCTTCTGCATTAAATAATAAGAGTCAGAAATGTTATTCCAATTAACTTGTATTATGCCAGCAGTTAGATCTCTTTTCTCTTTAATAATGGGATATCTAGCAATATGGGCCCTCCCCTCGCGTTATAGGCTTTCACATTCCTTTAGCAGTATAATAGTTACGTTTAATAAAGTACTAAAATTCTGCGAATCACACGACGCCGTACAGATTAAGCTCCTCCTAAAAGTCTAATGACCAATCAGAGCACTGAAATATGATTGTATTAATATTCAAGTGTATATTAACGCCCATTATGTTAATTAGCATTTTTGATGTACAAAAACTATTAAGGTGTTTTTCTTTCTTATATGGCATCCACATATATAAAGATTATACTAAAAGGACTTTGTCTCTGAATATTTCCAGAACGCCTCTCAAATCAGGGGTCAGAGACATTGAGACGTGGTGGTATGGACATAATGGAAGTGAATGGGGATTTATTGCTATTCAATGAAATCATATACCCCCCATATACCTCCCCCATATACCCCCCACTTCCAGCCATCTCAAAATATCAAATGATCAGTGTCCACATAATAATGAAGCTCTGTTACTGCATAAAGTCAGACCAGGAGGATACACTGACGGAATGGAATGATAAGGGTACAATATCAGATCCTGTTTTCCAGCATTTACATGAATATACAAGAAAAACAAGAAGAAGAATCCATCTTAAAGAAAAAATGGAGTAGTTTTATATTCCTCCCTGATCCATGTGCAGCGCATTAGAAAACAAGAAGCCGCGGTGATCTGTGCGGTTATTTGCTGGCTGCGATTCGGAGGGTTCGATATTTTACAAGACTCTGAGGCAGATATTTAATAATGCAGAGACCCATCTGTCCTCCCTCCACAGCCAATACCAGTAACTCTGCCCCAGAGATCAATAAGGTCTTCAATGACCGGATGTTCTAGTCACCTAATCCGAGGTGTGTGCATCCGTAACCAGCGTTCCATCCATGTAGACCCCCTCTGCTGAGAGCCAGAATGCACACGTGTGAGAAGTATGTGCTGTCACATAACAAGGTGAGAGGAGAAGATGCTTGTACAGGTTGGGCGCTCAGGGGTGTTATAGGAAGAGGTGCTTAGGGTAGAGTTATAAAACGTAACATTTATTTAAATTAGAGTAAAACAAGCGAAGAAATCTTAAAAGCAAAATAGAAAAAGTAGGAAGGTATTAAAACATTTTATACCAAGAAAACACTGTCCACATCAATAGTTTTATATATATATATTAAACACTGGCCAAAATCCTTCTAAAGAATATAGGTTAGAATCCCTAAATGTATATATATCTGTGTAGTGTGCATAACTCATATACCACCATTATAGTAAGTTAATCTAACCTATTCAATAAGTATTCCGGATATAGAGAAATGGTAAATAGAGGCAAAATGATTGCTTTATAGTGTTGGTAGTTGTAGTTTGCCTAAACAAGTATCCCGTTAGGAAGAGATCCCTCCTACCTCACATCGCACTGAGATGCCTTGAGAAAGCTATT
>WWET01006334.1:14981-25274 GCA_011038615.1 Limnodynastes dumerilii
ATGGCCCATAACAATTACGCTACGTTACTGTGCGTATTTTCTATGGTGCGCATGCGCAGTACTTACCAAAAGGCGATTTTACATCTCCGCCACGCGTAAATTCGCTCACAAGCGTTGTTCTGGATCTGGGCCAAGGAGTATATGTGTTTATTAAGACATAGCAAGTATAAACCATACGTTAATAATTGTTTATAAAACAGCATGGTCTCATTAGTTGATAGCTGTTTGTTGTGGAATGTAGCTACTTTTAAAAATTTCTGCTGTACAATGCAATAATAAAAGTATTTGATATTTTGTGCACCAAAAAGTTACGGTAGTGTCTCCTTTGTTTGTGTTTATATGTCTATGGCCGTACACGCACCGTACATGGTAGCACCCCCACTCGTATAATATAATAAATGTGCAATATGTGGGGATTTTAAGTATTATGCAAAGGTGAATGATCAATAAAGCATTATCCAGTGCGGAACATATCTTGTTTAGAACATTTTATTTCACCCAACACAAATAATTTTTTCTTTGGAATAATCCAATATGGCCAATGTAAGACATATAAACACATAATAAGCTTTAGCCAATAGCTACAACCCAAAAGCCATGTGACTGGTGGTACTGGATTGGCTTAAAGATAGGGTAATATAGTGGTACTTTAATGGTCTACTACACCCTGTCTTAAGTTGGATCAGTGAGACAAAAATTTTTTTTTACAAAATATGTTCTTTAGGTTCATTGGTACAAGTAAATTCTTAAGCTGGCCATACACTAGAGCGATTATCGCTCCCAGCGTGTGGCTGCCGATAAACGGTACAAAAAGGTCCCGATATCGGCACCATACACTAGAAGAGGCTGGGGGCGATAATCTCTGCAGTCTCTCTCAATCTTGACAGGAGACCCATGCAACCAGCTTATTGGTTGGCTGCAAAAAAAAAAATTGTCAATGGAAAAAAACTCACACTGACAGGCTGCTGCACGGTGTCCTCTCTCCCTCTGTCTGGCTATACAGCGCTGTAAACCCAGACAGAGGGAGAGAGGACACAGCGCTGCAGCCTGTCAGTGTGTGGGGCTCTGCAGCGCTCTGCCCTCTGTCCTTCTGTGTTAAATGTCTGTCCAGCAGTCATTTTACACATAAAAAAATCATTAGAAATCTTGTATGATTATCTAAAATGCCCACACACTGCACTATTTTGCTAATGATAAACGATAATCATTCAGGAATTCCAAAAGATGAGAAAATCTGGACCTAGCGTTTTTGGAAGGTTTGATCGCTGTTTAGAAAAAAAATTTGCACCATAAACTAGAGCGATATTTGGCTCAATCCACGATATTTGTGCGTTTGGGCCGATAATCGCTCTAGTATATGGCCAGCTTAAGTGGTAGAGTCTCACCTACCCTCTCCACCTGTGCACCGGACTGATATTGCACCATATCTTTGTTTTATTTACACCTGGTACGCAGTGATACAAGCAATGGGGTATAGCCGGGTTCTGCTTACCCACCCTTACTCTCTTGCTTATGTCACTGATTAAGGGCTACTGGGCTAAGTCCTACCCCCTGGGGTAAATTGTGCTAGTTAGCTCCTGGTGCCTGCATACCTTATAAGCTCAGCATAATACATCAGAGTGACCCATTTAATCTGTTACAGCATAGAAGGCCACAATGGGCCTGATCCAGACCTACGCTCGCAAGCGATCGTACGATGGTCGTAAGCGTAAATTCGGCATAAAAAACGCGCTGCGCATGTGCAGAGTGACAACTTCCGGTCGTACGAAAGATCTTTTCGTAGCGGCGATTCAAGCGTCCATATTGTTTGCGTATTTTCCGCCGACGGGGCGTGTTTCTATTACGAAGTTAGTACGGACACTGGAGTTAGGGAATGTAGGCGGGGGGAGCCATTTAAATTGTACAGTATGGCCGTGCTTAGCCCGGTACGATCAGCGCGTCGCTACGAAAATTCGTACCGACGCCAGCTACGAAAATTCGTACCGACGCCTGGAAAAGTTAAGGTAGGGTTCAGCCGGCGTACAGAGGTAAAGGTAAGGGGAGTGTCATGGGAGTGAAAGTTTTTACGCTGAAGCGGTAATACGCTCCGCTCTCATGCGTAGGTCTGGATCAGGCCCAATGAAACTAGACAAATGCCCCAGTTAGACATAGAATCATACTTTGTATTGCCATTATAGTATTCTATCCTACATCCACATATCAACATTGTCAGATAGAATAAAGTCTAAGGGCCTGATTCAGAAATAATAATGTTATGGAACTGTGTACAATAGGAGAGAATTACAGGTGGCGGAACTTCAATTCTGCGTACCTAATCCCGCAAGAGAGGTGGGGATAGACATGTTAATGAAATGCCATGGGCGGGGGAAGGGACAGGTGAGTGCACTCTGCTCTTCTGTGCTGCCCTCCAGACCTCCGTTCATACGGAAATCACACAGATCTGGATCAGGGCCTCAATGTATTAAACCTGTTGGTCATTTGGTGACTACAGGATAACGGTTGACATTATGAATGTCAGACTTCTACTACACCCCACCCAAACCGGCACTAATCACACTGCACAAAATACACTGACTGGGTGGAATGGTTAGCTGCAATGTGCGCTGCATTGTCAGGTTGTCATGGCTATGCTGTGTGATCCGCATCACCTCTGGATCAGCACCAGTGTGTTCTACGATGCTCTATAATGTTTTATCCTGAGATGTTCTGTAATAGATTATAATGAACAGTTTAATAATGTACAGGGCCGGACTGACCATAGGGCAGTTCTGGCAAATGCCAGATGGGCTGCTGGGGGGCTGGGCCGGTACACAGAGCTGCTGCAGAACGGAGGAAGTCACTATCAGCAGTAGATTTTCTGCTTCAGCTAACTGCTCTATAATATCCTGAGATGTTCTGTAATAGATTATAATGAACAGTTTAATAATGTACAGGGCCGGACTGACCATAGGGCAGTTCTGGCAAATGCCAGATGGGCTGCTGGGGGGCTGGGCCGGTACACAGAGCTGCTGTGCTGTAATATAATGAACAGTTTAATAATGTACAGGGCCGGACTGACCATAGGGCAGTTCTGGCAAATGCCAGATGGGCTGCTGGGGGGGGGGGCAAGAAAGAAAGAAAGAAAGAAAGAAAGAAAGAAAGAAAGAAAGAAAGAAAGAAAGAAAGAAAGAAAGAAAGAAAGAAAGAAAGAAAGAAAGAAAGAAAGAAAGAAAGAAAGAAAGAAAGAAAGAAAGAAAGAAAGAAAGAAAGAAAGAAAGAAAGAAAGAAAGAAAGAAAGAAAGAAAGAAAGAAAGAAAGAAAGAAAGAAAGAAAGAAAGAAAGAAAGAAAGAAAGAAAGAAAGAAAGAAAGAAAGAAAGAAAGAAAGAAAGAAAGAAAGAAAGAAAGAAAGAAAGAAAGAAAGAAAGAAAGAAAGAAAGAAAGAAAGAAAGAAAGAAAGAAAGAAAGAAAGAAAGAAAGAAAGAAAGAAAGAAAGAAAGAAAGAAAGAAAGAAAGAAAGAAAGAAAGAAAGAAAGAAAGAAAGAAAGAAAGAAAGAAAGAAAGAAAGAAAGAAAGAAAGAAAGAAAGAAAGAAAGAAAGAAAGAAAGAAAGAAAGAAAGAAAGAAAGAAAGAAAGAAAGAAAGAAAGAAAGAAAGAAAGAAAGAAAGAAAGAAAGAAAGAAAGAAAGAAAGAAAGAAAGAAAGAAAGAAAGAAAGAAAGAAAGAAAGAAAGAAAGAAAGAAAGAAAGAAAGAAAGAAAGAAAGAAAGAAAGAAAGAAAGAAAGAAAGAAAGAAAGAAAGAAAGAAAGAAAGAAAGAAAGAAAGAAAGAAAGAAAGAAAGAAAGAAAGAAAGAAAGAAAGAAAGAAAGAAAGAAAGAAAGAAAGAAAGAAAGAAAGAAAGAAAGAAAGAAAGAAAGAAAGAAAGAAAGAAAGAAAGAAAGAAAGAAAGAAAGAAAGAAAGAAAGAAAGAAAGAAAGAAAGAAAGAAAGAAAGAAAGAAAGAAAGAAAGAAAGAAAGAAAGAAAGAAAGAAAGAAAGAAAGAAAGAAAGAAAGAAAGAAAGAAAGAAAGAAAGAAAGAAAGAAAGAAAGAAAGAAAGAAAGAAAGAAAGAAAGAAAGAAAGAAAGAAAGAAAGAAAGAAAGAAAGAAAGAAAGAAAGAAAGAAAGAAAGAAAGAAAGAAAGAAAGAAAGAAAGAAAGAAAGAAAGAAAGAAAGAAAGAAAGAAAGAAAGAAAGAAAGAAAGAAAGAAAGAAAGAAAGAAAGAAAGAAAGAAAGAAAGAAAGAAAGAAAGAAAGAAAGAAAGAAAGAAAGAAAGAAAGAAAGAAAGAAAGAAAGAAAGAAAGAAAGAAAGAAAGAAAGAAAGAAAGAAAGAAAGAAAGAAAGAAAGAAAGAAAGAAAGAAAGAAAGAAAGAAAGAAAGAAAGAAAGAAAGAAAGAAAGAAAGAAAGAAAGAAAGAAAGAAAGAAAGAAAGAAAGAAAGAAAGAAAGAAAGAAAGAAAGAAAGAAAGAAAGAAAGAAAGAAAGAAAGAAAGAAAGAAAGAAAGAAAGAAAGAAAGAAAGAAAGAAAGAAAGAAAGAAAGAAAGAAAGAAAGAAAGAAAGAAAGAAAGAAAGAAAGAAAGAAAGAAAGAAAGAAAGAAAGAAAGAAAGAAAGAAAGAAAGAAAGAAAGAAAGAAAGAAAGAAAGAAAGAAAGAAAGAAAGAAAGAAAGAAAGAAAGAAAGAAAGAAAGAAAGAAAGAAAGAAAGAAAGAAAGAAAGAAAGAAAGAAAGAAAGAAAGAAAGAAAGAAAGAAAGAAAGAAAGAAAGAAAGAAAGAAAGGTGAGAAGCAGCATTAGGTAAGTGAACCTTATTTGATCTATCTATACAAATATATGTAGGAGAAAGAGAGATGTACTGTTACCCATGGATAAAGAGGCTGCACACCAAACTATTTAAAAAAAGGACTTACATTGTTAAAATAGTGAATTGTTCTGTTATAATAATTAATTAATGAAACAACATTATTAAAAAACAAAACAAAACATAACATGCCCATGCTTTTTAAAAGTGTTTGTCTTTAATTATGCGTGGGTGATAGATAGATAGATAGATAGATAGATAGATAGATAGATAGATAGATAGATAGATAGATAGATAGATAGATAGATAGATAGATGGCCCTTGGAGGAAGTGGGGCTTATATCTGTCCAGTCCCTGTTGCGACTTACCTATAATTTGTATGGCCCTATCAGCTGCTAAATGATGCAGCTGCGTCTATTGTTGAATGTTTGTTTCAAACTGTCAGTACTCCACAAAAAATGGGCCTGTGTGCTTTAAATGCCAGGGCTGATTTTTAGTCTCAGTCCGGCCCTGATAATGTAGGACCGCATGCAACCTTCCACCGGTGCTGTGTTCAGAGCTCTGGGAGCACTAAGTGCAGCGGCAGCGCAAATCCAAAGCCAGATCGCCATTGAATCCTAGCAGCCAAGCGTGTGAGGGACAGCCAATCACCTCGCACGTTAGGGACTTACGAGTGCAGGATCCTAACTTAACATGTCTGCACCATCCCCTATGTAGCATGGAGACAGTGCAGAAATCAGGATAACACGTAATTTTTCTTATTCTTCAATCAGCATACCCTCGCCCCCCTCCTTGCATTATGGAAGTCTAAATCTGACCATTTTGTGAAGGTCTGGATCTGGTCCTGTATTAGTGATGACTCACAGAAAGGGAGGGGGAATAAAGGTGCACATGGATAGACAGGGGCAGCTAAATCACATGAAGGGGCTGATCCAGAGCAACGCTCGCAAGCGAGCGTACGCTCATCGTAAGCGAATTTTCGGCAAAAAATTCGCAATGCGCATGCCCAGTATGACAGGTTCCGGTCGCCCGCGCGTCATGAGCGAATAGCGGGCGTATCGTTAGCGTATTTTTCGCTCGCCGGGCGTATTTTTTTTACGATGGTCGGCTGGGCGCCCGTTTTACTACAGGGAGGCGGGGATAGCCATTTAAATTGTACAGTATGGGCGTGCTAAGCGTATTTTCTCAGCGTATTCTCTGCGAATTTTCGTACGGCCGACGGTCGTACCCAGTGTAGGGTATAGCCGCCGTAAGCAGGGACTTTACTATGGGAGTGCTAGGGGCGTGTAGGTTGATACGACGAGCGTACGTTCGCATTCGCCCGTCGTTGCGAATTTTCGTAGCGCTGGATCAGGCCCGAAGTCTTTACCAGCCACTAGACACACTATGAAAGGCACAGACAGAGGAGAGAACTGTTAGGAAGTGAGACACTTTGGGCCAGATTTACTAAGCTGGAGGCTTGGAAAAGTGGATCAGATTCTAGCTCTCACTTTTCTATTACATGCTAGGGAATGTCAGCTTGAATCTGATTGGTTGCTATAGGCAACATCTCCACTTGTTGATTGCAGGGAAGTCATATTTCATCTGTTGCAAACAGTATTAGAGTTGAGAGGTGATGTTCCTATCCCAAGTCTAAATAACAGTGTGATAGTAAAGCTGGTCAGTATCTGTGTGCAGTAACCAATTCAAAGATATATCCCTGCATGAAAAGAATACACATAACTTGTCTCCCCCTCAATCAACATGGTTTAGCCCAGGAGTAACTCATTTCAAGCACTTTCTTAAGTCTGGATCCAGCCCAATGATAGGTACATCATTCTTTTTACAGTAATAAATCTTATTTGCACGCTGCAATCAAAGGCAGCAGCCGCAGAAAAAAAGATTAAAAAAAGCAACTAATGAAAAAATGCCTGTCTAGGACAATTAGAAAAGCATGATATTTAGTTAGCTCGACACATTCAATATCAGAATGATAATTGATGATGACCACAACACTTTATATAAGTTCATGAATATATATTAAAGCCTTTGTTTTATTCATGAGAGGAATGATATATATAGAAGACACTGGATGAGAATAAGAAAGTCATTGCAGCAGGATGTTGGAATGAGTGAGTCTCTTCTGCCATCTTGCTTCTGTGGCAGTAACTGCTTCCTCCTGCAGGGTGTACGAGATTACCTTCCACTTTCTATTATTTTGTATTCCAAACTGTGTCTACTTGATTTGCTATTTGTGGAAATGGGAATATAAATAAAATTAAAATGTGATTTAACATGTGCTATACATTGGCCTCAACAGCGGGTTTTGGGAACAGTATTGCACAGATGCAGCGGTAATGTGTATGGGTGTCTTATTTTACCAATTGGCATTTTAAATGACTCAATTTTGTTGCAATATCGGGATCGTTAGTACCAGAGCCAGTGTGTGCCCAGCTAAAGTTGTTCTTATACAATTTCCAGCAAACGGATAATGGGCCGTATTCAGAGAAACTTTTTTTATGTACGCAATTATACGCACGGCCGGAGCAAGGAAACACCCACCAACAACCCCGACATTGCCCTCTCCCGGACGTGCTGTCGGGTACTTACGAGTCCATAGACCTCTCTGTTCTTCACGTGTGTACTTATGTGCGTTTATGTGCTCTGTCCGTGCGGTTCTTTATAACCGCCTGTTAGGTGCCGCCGTTTACCGACCCCCCTCCACCGGTTACCTCTCTCCTGTTGCCTGGTCTCTGCAACCGCCGGGCTCTTCTGCCCCTGCTCCGTCCGGGATCCCCTCTGCTTGCCGCTAACGGCATGTGGATACTTACCACGTGCAGCGCCACCGCGTCTCTGCACGGCGCGCGCTTCACTCCCGGCCACAGCTGACAGGGGCTCTCTCGACTCCCAGTCCTCAGCCACTCACAGCAGCGTTAAGGCAGCTTAGCCTATCAGAGGCTAGCTACCTCTATATAGTTCTGCTCTTACCTTCATTCTCTGCCAGTTAAAGCTCTGACTTTGCCAGTTCTGTGACCTATTTACTTGTGTGCCTAGTGCTTCTGCCTAGTGACCTGACCATTGCCTGACCTTTTACCTTGCCAGTCCTCGCCTAGATTTCCTCCTGTTTGTTTACCGCTGGTTCTCCCACCTTACTGTGTCCACCTTCCCTGTTTAACCTCATCTTCCCTGGAGTGCTTGTTTGTGTTACCTCTTGGGAGGTCCCGTCGTATGAGTGTGTGCATGCCAGCCCTGGTTCGTCTCGTCCGGTCCCGTGACTTACCTTTTGTCCGCCGTCCTTGTTTCCGTGTTTCATGTAGTCTGTTTCAGGTCAGACCCTTCCGGCCTGGTCTGTATCCCGCTTACTCCACTTACCCCTCTTTCTCTTCCGGGTGTTCTCTTCCGGTTTCCTATTCTCCTTCCACGAGTCTGATTCAATAGGGCACACTTCCTGTTACTGGGGCGCAGCCAATTCCATCCCCACCTTCAGAGGCTCTGGTGAAAACCACCTGGTAGCAAAGTCCCCGTGCCCTGGAAGTCGACTTCGTAACCTATCCTCTCTTATCTCACGGCCACACCGGTTCTCGACCCAGGTAATGCAGGTGTGCCGTTACTCTCTCTTCGGACATTCGGTCTCTTTTTCCCTGAGAAGACTTCTGGAGTGAACGTCTTGCCTTCTAGTTGGTCGCGCTGCGGATTGTATTGATTGACGCTGTACCTTGCCATTAACCTGTTCCTTGCCGAGTAAACATGTTTTCGTAAAGTTTGAACGAATTATCGCTTATGTGCTATTTTTCTTCCAGTGAATATTCGCGTATAATTGCGTACTGCAGCACAGGCTATTTTTGGGGTACACGGACTTCACAACCCCTCTATGCATTCATTTAAATGTCTCCCCCACCCACTTTTATGTAAATTTTCCCGTGCGTCGGATTTCCGTGCGTATATCCCCAAGTGCGATTCATGTGTACGTCCGTTAGTTACTTACATGCAAATAGTCTACGTAAATAAAGTTACTACGCATGCGCAGTTGATCCGATCCTAAAAATACGCACGCAACTCCCCTCGAAAACGGATCTCTGAATACGGCCCAATATTCCCACTTTAATTCCTTGGACCTGATACAGATTTCAGTGCTTAATCTGTACGTTAATCTCGTTGCAGAGGCGAACGTACGGATCTTGGTATTCAAAATGCCGCCCACAGGAGTACAAGGCTCTCCCCTGTACTCCTGCATGAGGAATTAATTTCCTTGGCCAGGACCCTACCTTATATAGAATATAGAACTGTACATAAGGTTACTGTACAATTTAAATAGGGACAAACGTATATCAAATACAGGAAGAGTAGTCTGCACTATGAAATAATGAGTAGTAATACAGTGTTGCACACCGTGCTTCAGGAGGAGATCCACACAAAACTCCCCTAAATAGATCAAGTGCAAATAAAATTCTGAAAGGAGGTAGCGCTGTGATAATAATGAAAACAAATCAAAGAAATGTATTTCAAACAAATCAATAAATATAGAAACTAATAAATAAAAATACTCTTTAATTATAGTAGTCCTATTGGTAAATGAATAAAAAACTTTCATTCGCAAAATAAATAAATATATATATATATATATATATACATACATACATACATACATACATACACACACACACACACACAATCTCTGTCCATTATTAAAAGTCCTGCTAAATCACCAGCAAATCAAAAATGTGCATATATAATGTGTCTGAAGGCTCTAGGTATAAAAAGATTAAAAACCCTAGAAGTATCTCTTCTTGAGCACATATAAAACATCAAAAAAGTTATTCACAGTGGATGGTCTTAAATAAATAGATAAAGCATTGTAAAATACACTTGATCAGATGTCCAATAGATAAACAGAATCCGCTCCAGGCAGCTGCGTTCCCATGCGGAGTTTTCGGTGCTGCGCATGATTTCCTTCATTCTGTATCCGGCCCCTTGCTGTCTTCAGCATATACAAAGTTTTAGAAAAATCCCGTGATCCCTCCAGTGGAAGAAACCTATTTGGATGCTCTGTGATCATGAAGAACAAGGAGGCGAGAAAACAACCAAAATCTTTGCATAGGTCAAAATAATGTCAATATTTATCACAAGGTTATAAAACATAAATATGTTTACATACCTAGAATATTATCCTTATATTGGTCTCCCATGGACCTGGCTACATACCAAGATGGATGAAAGTATAGTCCCTGGAGCAAGACAACAAGCCCGGGTGAGAATTAATTAAACCCAGCACCTGGTACTACGACAAGGTGGCATATAAACAAAGAGGCAGTATTATTATTTATTTATAAGGTGCCATATAATATCAAAAGCATCATACAGACAAAACATGAGTTACTCAGATAACATAGAGGCTACAATAAGGAAAATACAGCATAAAAATTAACTTACAGGGTACAAAAAAACGAATTATAGCATACAGTGCGTGTGTGTGTGTATATGTATATGTGTGTATATATATATAT
>WWET01006334.1:32255-42682 GCA_011038615.1 Limnodynastes dumerilii
GATTGCAGGGGGGTCATATTTCATCTGTTGCAAACAGTATTAGAGCTGAGGTGATGTTTCCTATCCCAAGTCTAAATAACAGTGTGATAGTAAAGCTGGTCAGTATCTGTGTGCAGTAAGCAATTCAAAGATATATCCCTGCATGCAAAGAATACAATTACCTTGACTCCCCCTGCAATCAGCATGGTTTAGGCCAGGAGTAACTTTCCTCTCTTAGGACCTGATTCACACTTAAGAATCTTCTTAAAATAAGAACCTAAAGTCACTCCTGGGCAAAACCATGTTGATTGCAAGGGGGATTAATGTAATTGTATTCTTTGCATGCAGGGATATATCGTTGAATTGCTTACTGCACACAGATACTGACCAGCTTTACTATCACACTGTTATTTAGACTTGGGATAGGAAACATCACCACTCAACTCTAATACTGTTTGCAACTGATGAAATATGACTCCCCTGCAATCAACATGGTTTAGCCCAGAAGTAACTTTCCTCTCAATTTCAAGCTCCTTCTTAAGTCTGGATCCAGCCCCTAATGAGCAGTTGGTAAACAGCCTTTTCATTTCTCATAGCCGATGCACGCTTTTAGGCCTGTCTCTAGGTAGTGAAGCTTAAGCCTTGCATTTCTTACATGTATGGAGAGGGTGTCCTGGTGGGTGCACCAAGTATCGAGCGTCCATATTTTCATTGATTGTCTGCACAGAGTTTATTTTTCTTTGGAGCAACTGAAGGTTTGCCTTTCCTACCATGAACACGTGGTGTTCTGGGCTGAAGTTGAATGCTCATGTTAGTGCACTTCATTTATGGAGGTGATCTAACGTAACACCCCCCCCCCCCACGCCCTCTTTAACGTGGAAAAAATTAACTTCGCGCTTAATTGAATCAGGCCCACATTGTTATGTGATAAGCTGGGCACACACGGGTGGATTATCTGTGTTTTTGTTTTTTGTTTTTATATGCGGATCACACAATAATTTTAAACCGACTTCTTATCCGTGTATTGTCCAACAATGCTGTGGAGTCATCTGAAACCTCATCGCTTGATTGGGTTTTTGGAATCCGCTCATTTTCATGATCCATTAGGCCCAGCTGTTCTTATCTGCTCTTCAAATGGTTCTTCTTCCTCTTCCTTTAGGTCTGGATTATGGACTTGACTAATTATGGCTGAAGCAGGGTTTTATGGGAGAGAACAATTCAGATCTTCTAGTAAGTTGAATGTAGTGTGTACAGCAGCATTGTGAGGCTAATCGTGACCTAAAATCTGGAGTATAACTGTTTTAACAATTGACTTGATCATTTAAAAAAACAGCCAATGTATAATGGATGAAGAGGGGTGGTATATAGCCATGCAGTCCAGTAAACAGGCCACCTCGTCGGTACGCATACAGCAAATCCACTTTTACATTTTGCATAGTCTACTTGACACCACAGCGTTTGTTTCGTATGGGTAGACGGACATCCGAGAATTGTCATAGGTGTGGGGTGCAAATTGGTACTTTTTGGCATTTATTATGGAATTGTACCTTAGTGTGTAAGTTTTGGGTAGAGGTATGGAGAGCAGCATTTGATACCCTGTATATCACTATTCCCATAGACCCAAAAGCATGTATTTTTGGTATTTTTCAGGGGGACAGTTATACGAAAGACGTCTCCAAATACTTGTACCTCCTCTTTTCGTTAGCTCAGGTTGTCATAGCACGTAAGTGGAAGGCGGATACACAACCGAAGCTGAGGGATTGGATTAAACTGGTAAATGAAACACTAATTCGCGAAAAGTATGTTTCCTCTGTCAGACGCACTCAGAGCAGATTTAGTAGGATGTGGGCTCCGTGGGAAAACTCTATATTATACAGGCGTCACCCCTTTTGTTCCCTAGTTAGATGTGGTGTAGGGCACAGTTGGAACTCAGAATGTTTTGAATGTTCTGAACCAGCACAGCGCCTGTGAGTGAGGATTTATTTCTTTATTTTTCATTTTCCTCTGTACATGGTGACAATGCTAGAGCTGCGACTCCTTTGTATGGCTAAATTGTATAGATGTTCTAATGAATTAAAATATCCATTGTAATTACACAAGAGTCATTATTGTATTGTTTATGTTTGTATTCGAACATTTTTTTGTGTTCTTGTGGAAAATGGAAAATTCAATAAAAAATATCTGATTTAAAAAAAAACCCACCAATGTGTTCCCAATTTTTTTTTTTAACTTTTCTTTATTTGAACATGTATAACATATATAAGTACATGACATAGCAATTCCATGTGAAGAGGGAAAAGAAAAATAAATTTTCACATTTTTACAGAATAATCATACACTTGAACAAAAGTACAACAGATATGTTGAGCCATCCTCAAGATTACCTAACTTTTTTAAACATCCTAACCACAGAAAAAACAATACTGTATCCAATGAATTCCAGTTACAGAGCGGCTCATTAGGGCTCATTTCAACACAAGTAACATACATTAAATACCGAGATCTGGACACTGGACCCTGGACCCTGGGCGGATTCAAGCTAACCAAAACCTAATGTAATCCCCATCTCAAATGCCATTACCCCTATCCCACCCTACCCGACCATGCCCTCAATAGCCGGAATGGGGGGGTCCCCCAGCAAAGTCCTAGTTGTATACCACGTGGTTGTTCTGAAACAAGAATCTATTTGTCTTTGTACAGATGGATCAAGTTTAGTTATGTATTTCTCCCATAAACGAAATAAGGTCTTAACCGATTTTTCCCTTTCTTGAGTGGCCTCGAGCCACTCCATGCGAAAAAGAAAAAATAACTTTTCCTTGAACAGTGCAATACTGGGGGGACGTTCCCCAACCCAGAGCTGGAGAATACATTTTCGGGCCACCGCTGAAAGAATTAGAGCCATATGTTTTTCTATTTTATTAAGTTTCATATTTGGATCAATATAACCTAATATCGCCCATTCAGGTGTGAGAGATAATGTGTCTATCAGGTGTGTAGTGGAATAGATACGTATTTGCTTCCAAAATTTGCGTATTTGGGGGCACTCCCAGAAACAATGTAGAAGTGTTGCCGTCGTGGCTCCACATCTAAGGCAGTTAGGCGTTGTTGAAAGACCCATTTTAAACCTTCGGTCTGGTGATAAGTAGCCACGATGGAAGATATTGAGAATCATCTCTCTATAGCTGGCCGCCTTCAAAATAGAATTAGAATACGTGATGGTATCAAGGAGCTGATCCATAGTAAGATTGGGGAAAACAGTTAACCAGTGGGACAATCCTGATTGTATTTTTGAGTGGTCTAAGGTGTCCCGGAGAGTACGATATTGTGTTGATATTATCCCTCTCTCAGAGGGTGGATTTATGAGCATTTTGTCAATAGCATTATGCCAGTCTTCCTCTTGGAAGGACTTAGTTACGGATTTGACATAATGAAGAGCCTGGTGAATAGCAAAAATATGGGTATGAGGTAACTCATAAGTTTCCCGTAATTGTGGCGCTGAAATTATACTTTTTGAATGTGGAAATGTTAAGTCTCGAATAGACTTAATTTTTTTTGGAACCCATTGGGTAAAGGGGTATGTCGCCTTTCCCTCTTGGAAAGCTGGGTTTTGTAGAAAAGGTAAGAAAAGAGACTGGTTTGTGTTAAGCCCAAATCGCTTACGGACCCCCTTCCACGTGGACCACGCGGACATGAGAATTGGGTTTTCCTGGATTTCCTAAGTAAGGCTAGCTCGGTTGCAGTGTAAGAACGTTATAAGGGAAAAATCAGGGGCAAACGACTGCTCAAGGGGCGGGTTTGCATAATAAGAAGACTCATTAATCCAATCCCGGATGAATCTTAAATTACTTGCATAGCTGTATAACCTAAGATTTGGGAAATTCAATCCGCCATTGGTAGTATGTTGTTGTAATTTAAACAACGCTACTCTGGAGCGTTTTCCGCTCCAGATAAATTTACGAAAAGCCTTATTAAGCAGCCGTTCATCTCCCGAAGACAGCAGAATGGGCAACATTTGTAACGGGTACAAAAGCTTCGGGAATAGTACCATCTTTATCAGATTAGCTCTCCCAGAGTATGATAAAGGAAGGTTATGCCATCTGTTCATACCATCGAAAACTTCTGATATAATCTTCCCCAAATTGTCCCGATATAGGGAATGAACATTCTTGGAGAGGGAGAGCCCCAGATAGGTCAAAGAAGTTTTAGCCCATTGTACTTTAAATTTTGCATGCCAAGATGGCCGGTAGGATTGCCCCAACCACAATGCCGTTGACTTTGATTGATTAATGGTAAATCCCGATAATTTTCCAAAATCTTCAATAATGTTAAAGATTTTTGGTAAAGATTCCTTGGGCTGTGATACATATAACAAAAGATCGTCCGCGAAGGCAGTAATTTTAACCGATCTGGAGCCAATTATTATACCTCTAATACCTTGGTCTGTTTGAATTAATCTCAAAAGGGGATCAAGGGCCAAATTAAAAAGCAAAGGGGATAGTGGACACCCTTGTCTGGTACCTCTTGTCATCCCCACCGGGGGGCTTTTACAACCATTGATTAATAGGTTTGTACTTGGTTCAGTGTAGATGAAATTAATTAATTTTGCAAATTTTAATCCAAACTCTCTAAATACCAAAATCTCCTGTAAGTGATCCCAAGACACCTGGTCAAATGCTTTTTCTGCATCGAGGCTAAGCAGTAGACCTGGGGACGCTGGATTAATGTGCTGTCTGTTGGATATAATTGCTGCTATTGCAGTTCTCACCGCTTTAACCGAATGCCTACCATGGACAAATCCAAATTGGTGGGGGGTAAGAAGGTCCGGGAGTATGGCTTGCAACCTATTTGCCATAATTTTTGCAAGTAATTTGAAGTCCTGATTCAGTAGTGTGATGGGTCTGTAGGACGTAACTAAATGTGCTGGTTTATTGGGCTTTAAAAGAATAATAGTATGTGCTTTATTGAAGGAGGGGTACTGGGGGTTTTCCGTGATTAGATTATTATAGAGAGTGGTTAAGAAGGGTGTGGCTTCCAACTTAAGGATTTTATAAAACTCCGCTGAAAACCCATCCGGGCCCGGAGACTTGTTATTGTGGAGCGAAGCAATTGTTTTTGAGACCTCAAGTTCCGTAATATTAAATTTCAAGAGATCAATTTGTTCTTGGGTAAGTTTAGGGAGATTCAGGCGGGTAAACAAGGCCTTTCTATGTTCTGAATAATTCGGGGTGGCTGAATATAATGAAGAATAGTAGTTATGGAATTCCGTTTGTATATCCTTTAATGTGGTGAAATTTTGTTTTGTGGAGGGATTGGTGATGTTTGTGACTGACCGTTTATTTTTTTGATTCTTAATTAGATTCGCCAAGAGTTTCCCTGGTTTGTTCCCCCAGCGAAAGAATTTACTTTTGGCGTAGTCTAATGAGGTTTGAGCCTGGGAGGTTAGATAACTTTCTAAAAGCTGTCTCGTCTCTTTATAGCTATTCAAATGAATTGCGGTGGGGTTATGGGAGTAAACGGCAAAAGCCATAGCCGACGCTTGGTACAAAGAATTGTATTTCGTTTGAAATTCTTTTTTTTTTTTCCCCCCTTGATATGAAATAATTTGTCCCCGAAGTACTTCCTTGGCCGTTTCCCAGAATAAAATTGGTGTGGCTTTATGTTGATTATTGGTGAAATCATACACCTTCCACTCCGCTATGAGAAAATCATACACCTTCCACTCCGCTATGAGAAATTTCTTAAAGTCATCTGATTTAAATAGGTGGGACGGGAATCTCCAGAACCGATCTCTAGATTTAATATCTATCGATCTGAGAGACATTGAAATGGGGGCATGATCAGAGATTACTATTGTATGGACGTCTACAGAAAGCAAGTTAGGGAAGAGATGATCACCTAACAAAAAATAATCTATACGTGAAAATGAGCCATGTACTGCTGAGTGAAAAGTATATGACCTATCCGAAGGGTTACACACTCTCCACGGATCTGAAATCTGATGCGTTTGTTTTAAATATTGTATATGACCAGGGAGTTTAGGTATAACAGCGGATGGGGGGGAGGATTTGTCCATGGCAGGGTCATCGACTGTGTTAAAGTCTCCTGCTATAATCAAATTGGATGTGTCTGACTGCAACAAAAGATCTGAAAGCTGAATAAAAAAATCTCTAGACGGTGTATTTGGAGCATATACGTTTAACAGGGTGTACAAGGTGGACCCGATGGAAACCTCCAGAAGTAAATATCTGCCTTTTGAATCAGGGACCACTCGCAACACTTCATATTGTAAATTTTTATTAAAGAGTATTGCCACTCCACGAGTCTTGTTTATGTAATTCGCCTTCAGACATTCCGAGATCCATGGGCCTCTCAGCTGGTCTGAGGGGTTTGACCAATGTGTCTCCTGTAAAAAGATGACATCCGGGGACATGGTCCTAAGGTGAGTTATGACTCGTTTTCTCTTAACAGGAGAATTTAAACCTCCCACATTCCAGGATACCATCTTAACACCGGGAATTTTTGTATGGGAAGGGATCATAGTATCAGGAATATCGATATCAATATGAGATTGAGACATGGTAAGAATTTACTTTTATGATTTGACCCTTCAAGCATTTACATTCCTCAACGTGCAAGAACCTCCCAGAGTACCTGATAACTCCCATCCTCCGCCCAGCGTCCGTCCAGTGGATATCCAGACACTTTACCCAAAGCATGCTCCTGAAGTGCAAAATGAATTTTAATAACATGCATAGAATTGCAAAAGTCATATTAGATAGAAGATTAACTACGTTCCAAAATTCTCCTTTTTCCATTTTTTCCTCCTGCATATATAAGATGGCCTTTGAGTAAGGCTCATCCTGTATATTTACTTGAAATAGAGTTAACAAAAACTGTAACCTGCCAAGCTGGCAGCCAACTAAATTATAACCAAGAACAATTATGAAAACATGTCTAGTGACCTAGTCTAAAGTTTACCTAACAGATGAGGTTGCATTATCATTCCCCAAATCGAAGTGGGACACGAATTCCCTAGCTTTTTGCGGATCATCAAAGGTATAAACCTGACCTTTATGGGTTATTCTGAGTTTTGCCGGGAAAGCTAAAGTAAATCTAAAATGGTTCTCATGCAGGGCTGAGCAAATAGGGGCGAATGCTCTCCTTCTCTGTGAAACCTGGGCTGAAAAATCCTGAAATATCAGAAGCTTGTCATCTCTGACTCTCAGGTTTGGGATCGCCCTGTATGCTCTAAGGACCGCCTCCTTTTCCCTGAAATTCAGAAATTTTGCGATAACAGCTCTGGGTCTCCCCGCGGTAATGCTACGCTCTGGCCCCAGCCTATGGGCTCTCTCCACCACCATATCTTTCAAAGAATCAGACAACCCCAAGGCCTCTACCACCTCCTTTTGAATATACTCAATAAGATCTGCGTTTTTTACATTTTCCGAAATGCCTACCTTTTGAATATACTCAATAAGATCTGCGTTTTTTACATTTTCCGAAATGCCTATAAAGCGGGGATTACTTCTACGATTTCGATTTTCCAGATCATCTAGTTTTTCCTCCAAATCGCGCAGACGCTTGGCCTGAGCAAGATCATTATTCTGTAATTCAATATGTGAGTCGTCAATATCGCTCACCCGTTGTTCCAAGGAGCTTAAACGTTTAGCATTAGATTCCAGAGCTGCTAAGGCTGTATCCAAACTGGACTGTAGGGAATTAAAGCGCGTGTCCAAAATTGGTAAGAGCTTTTGCTCAATCATGGGAAACAAAAATAAGGAAAGCTCTTTAGCCGTATCCGCAGGTGAGGGGGGAGTAGCATGGCTCTCTTGTTGTGTCCCGGTCAGCCCCCGAGATTGCTTCGGTGACGGGGGTGATGGGGAGCTAGATTTTGCTGCGATAGCAGCTGACTGTCTTGGTTTGCCCATGGTGGTTTCCCCTGGGGTCCCCAGGTATCTTTTCATACCCTAGAGAGTACCGGGCCCGCAATCTCACTATGTATAGATTGTTATTTGTTTCCTTTTTTTTTTGTTTTTGTTTTTTTTTCTTTTTTTTTTCTCTTCGTTTTATAAAGGTTACTGCCGATTTATGCAATCTTACCAATGCCCCCTTTTATGATAAGATGATATTTCCCTATTGCAAAGACAGCACAAGAACCCGGATTTGTTTAACCAGTTATAGCATCCTCTCTGCTTGCCGAAATGTTAGGTCACCACACATTATAGAAATGAGATTACATTCTAAACTAAAAAAAAAAAAAACACTAAGTAAATCAGAACACAGGAACAATTTTCGTGCAAATTCCCCAATACACAGCCAAATCTACCCCCCTTTAAACCAAGCTTGTATGATAAAAGAGGTCAATTAGCTATCAGATAGGCTTTTTAAATATTGAACAGGCAGATGAAATAGGAAATATGCTTACCAATCTAACAATGTCACAGATGGGTTACACCTAATTAAAGCCCATTACAACTATGCCAAAGGTCAGACTCTGTAAGCCTAGCTGGCAGCTCCCCTGCCAACTAAGGTTTTCCCAGTTACAAGTGGAAGAAACAACCAGGGATTGTGTACCACAGGCCTTAATCTGTGCTTCCTCCCTAGGCAAGATCTATATTGTAGCAGGGGCCGTTAGTTATAAAGACACGCAGCCTATACCCCACAGTGACATAATCAAAACTCTACTTAACAGCCAACAAGGGGGACAGAGTCACACAATCTCTCCTTCTCCAGTCGTGGGTATTCACAGCCGCTTTCTGCTGCTGCCTGATCAGGCACGCCGTGACTTGATTAGCGGCAGACAGGCTCCAATTGTAAACGCACCCTGCTTACTGGGTGTATTGCAGCTGCACCAGGGGCTCGCTGGATAACAAATCTTGCCACTGCTGGATCCGCTGTGAAAAACGAAGGCCCTCTCCGTTAGGTCTCCTCGCTGCTCCACCGCGATCGCAGGGGAAGGGCTGATGTCCGCCAGCTGCAGGCACTCAAGCACCTCTCCCTCGCCGTCCCGATGTCTCCCTCACTCCTCCTCCGCGACGCTCCCGACCAGCATCAAAGGCCTGCTCCCGCCGGATCCTTCCTTACGTTCCTCACCCTGCCGGACGCACTCCACACCAAGGCGACAGCAAGATCCTGGTGTCCTGTCTCCCCGATGTCTCCCGCACTCCTCCGCGGCACTCCCGACCAGAGTCAAAGGGTTGCTCCCGCCTAATCCCTCCTGCCGTTGCTCCCCCGGCCAAAAGCACTCCACGCCAAGGCGACAGCCAGATCTAGGTGACCTGTCTCCCCGACCCGTCCAGGGTACTGCTCGTCTGGGCAAGTGGAATAAGGGTATCTCAGTGCCAGTCCAATGGTTAAAACGCTGTTGCCAGACGTGTAATCCCAGCGTTAGCGGCCTCACAACGGCCGGTTACAGTATGGCCGATTTTCGCGCCCTTTTCTTCAAGAGCTTCAGCTTCCAGCGTATAATAGGACAGGGAGCTGGGAAAAAAAGCTCACCCCTTGCCTGTCACTATCCTCGTGCCTTCTGTCGGTTTGGGGACTGAAAAGTAGTCACCTTAAAGCTTTCAAGCACGGTGTACTGAGGAGCTCATTAAAAGTGCGTCCACCATGAGTGGCCCGCCCACCGGAAGTCGTGTTCCCAATTTTAATGTGCCGTATATGCTGCAATGTTCGGTGTAGACATCACCCCTCGTACTGCGGAGAAAGCATTTGGTTGTGTTCGTGTAGGTGGATATATACGTGGATATATAGCGGGTCTCATGCCCTGCATTAGCTGCTTTGGTTTCCAAAGTGCCGCTATTCTATGGGGACATAAACATTTAGCCAATGATGAAACCAGTAGAGCTGGTAAACTATCACAGTGGCAGTTGTTAATAACGTGTACCCCAAAAGTACCCCTGTGAAGCAGTTTGCAATTACCCACAAAAAATGCAAAAAAATAGCACAAAGGCGAAGGTTCGTTCAAACTTACTCAAACAGTGTTTACTCGACAGAATCAGGGTAACAGCAAGGTACAGCAAGACAATACTCAATGCAGCGCAGCCGACCAGGAAGGCAAGACGGTCAATTCAGTCGTCCTCTCAGGACAAGGTGAGATCGTATGTCCAAAAGCAAAGCCCTTTAACAAAGGCGACGTTCAAACTTACTCAAACAGTGTTTACTCGACAGAATCAGGGTAACAGCAAGGTACAGCAAGACAATACTCAATGCAGCGCAGCCGACCAGGAAGGCAAGACGGTCAATTCAATCGTCCTCTCAGGAAAAGAAAAGATCGAATGTCCAAAAGCAAAGTCCTTTTATGTCCATAGATGAAAGGGATCGCCAATCTTCCACTTGATTGGAGGGATCTCAATCCTCTGGTGGTTCCTAGGTCATCATTGGTCCTGGGGTCTTCCTTTGTTCTCTTCCTGGAGGGTCATCTGCATATCCTTTATACAAACATTTTC
>WWET01006334.1:59075-71727 GCA_011038615.1 Limnodynastes dumerilii
GGCAGGTTGGGGGCTGAAAGATTGAGTTACCGCACCTAACTGACTCCCAAGTGTGAATCAGGTCCAGTGTGTTCAGTTATCATGAATGTGATCATTGACAGCTACTGTCTTCATGTAGTGTTTATATAGTCTCTGGTACTGCTTAATGTCTTCTACCATTGACCAACATAGACTGTGCCTGTGCACTCTGAGTATGTTGTGTCTGAGAGAGAGATATGAGAGAGAGAGAGAGAGAGAGAGAGGGATGAGAGAGAGAGATAGATATACCTCCGTAAGACACAGCACCTCGATTCTAATGCTTCATACATTCTTTCTACAGATGAAAATGGCACTGACAGAAATTATCCAGCTAGCCACGTTGGACTCTGACCCCTGGATTTTAATGGTCGCAGACATACTCAAATCCTTTCCTGACACCGGTTCGTTAAACCTTGACCTGGAGGAGCAGAATCCTAATGTACAGGACATTCTGGGCGAGCTCAGAGAGAAAGGTTAGTGCGTCTCCGTTTACTATCTGTGTCCATGGCATCTGTTTGTCCATCACCAGACTTGTATTTATTTATTTTTTTATATCACCCAGTTGGTGAATGTGAGGCCTCTGCCATGCTGCCCTTGGAGTGCCAATACCTAAACAAGAATGCCCTCACCATGCTTGCCGGTCCACTGACGCCCCCAGTCAAACACTTCCAGTTGAAGCGGAAGCCAAAGAGTGCCACGCTCCGAGCTGAGCTGTTACAGAAGTGTAAGTTTGCATCGCAGCCTGGCTGTGACGTGGCTCTCCAGGTGTTCTGAAATGGCCTTTGTCAGGAATAAGCTATGCCCAGTATCCCTGCTGGGATTTGTAGTTTCACAACAACCTAAACATATGTAGGCTAAAGGAGAAAAGGTTGATAGAGGATATAGCTTTTGTAACTCTAGAGATATATTCTTTTTTAATTTTCTAGTTTAATATTTAAAATACTATGAATAGAGACTGTCAAATTCATGACACGGTTTTTTTCTTTCTACCTATTACACTTCAATTTAGTTTTTTAGTTATAAGGTTCCCCCTCCACTCTTGTAGTTCACCAACTTGTTTCTGTAATTTAATAACTTTTTTTTTTTTTTTTTGTTTTGTTTCCAAAGCCACAGAAACTGCCCAGCAACTGAAGAAGACAGCCGGGGTGCCATTCCACGCCAAGGGACGAGGCCTGGTTAAAAAACTGGACACCACAAGTAAGTCTGGTACTGTGGGTTTTTAAAACCAACTGGCAAATGTCCAAAGCATGCATCTTATAGGATTCTGGAAAAGGGAGCGCTCGGCTGTCTAGCCTCTCATTCTATTAGTCTTTGATACAGTAAGTGCACAAACTCAGTGCTTCCGATTCAAAGCATGTGGGCTGTTGTAATGTTTGCATACAGACCACTGTTCATTTATCTGTTCAGTATCATCCTTCCTCTGCTTTATAGAAACATGGAAAATGACAGCAGATAAGAGCCACATGGCCCATCCAGTCTGCCCAGTTTATTAAAAACTATAGTGACCCTACACCCTATTTATCCTCAATTTAGTGTAAGATTTAGGATATCCTTATATTTATCCCAAGCATGTTTACACTGTTCTACTGTGTTACCTCTACCCCTCAGATGGGAGGCTATTCCACTTATCTATCACCCTTTCAGTGAAGTCATTTTTCCGCACATTTCCTCTGAATCTACCGCCCTCCAGTTTATATTCATGCCCTCGTGTTCTATTACACCTCTTCCTCTGAATCTACCACCCTCCAGTTTATATTCATGCCCTTGTGTCCTATTACACCTCTTTATAGAAGGTATGGCTCTTGTGGGTTTATGGTGGCTCTGTGTCACTTCCAGACTCGGTGTTGCTCAACAATGGGTTGAGTTCTAAAATCTGTCATTCTCGGATCTCGAGACATCAAATACTCCATTCTGGGAAATAAAATGGAATACATTTTTGCTACGACAACATCACTTATTTACAAATCTTCCCATCGCCGAGCTAAGTTTAGGGTTTAAGTCCCCCAGGTTAGGCTACAGGACAGGAAGGGTTAGGGATAGGCTGCAGACATTGAGAGTTAGCCTGCAGGACATTAATGTTGGGGCTCAAGAAGGAGAAGGTTAGAGTTGAACTGTGGGAAACGGAGGGTTCGAATAAAAAACTGTACCTGTCACTGACGAAATCTTCAACTCCAGGGTCTATTTTTATTAAGCTAGGGGAAAGGAAAAGTGGAGATGTTGCCCATAGCAACCAGTCAGATTCTAGCTGACATTTTCTAGTATGTAATAGGAAAGTGAGAGCTAGACTCTGGTTGCTATGGGCAATATCTCCACATTTCCTTTCCTTCAGCTTAGTAAATCTGGCCCCCAGGAGTTGCAGAGACTGCGATTACCATTCAACTGCCGCATGATGGTCTGTTGGAAAATAGACCATGACCCCGGCAAACCACATCCTTTGGTAGAAGGTGAATGTTGCATTACTGTACTACACACAGTAGGGATATTTAGTAGAAATTGGCACATGACTGAGCACAGTAATAGCGCACACTCATATGCCAAAGTAAAACCTTTTTTAGTATGTTAGGATTCCAAAGGTAATAAAGTAACTCCTATCCATAATGACGGTTATTATTCTTGGTGTATATGTAACATTACTTGATGAAGAATGTATTGTCATTGTGACGGTGCAGAACCCGTGTAGTATTTTCCCCTTGTGAGAGGAGTGAGCCTGGTCTATATGCACATAAGCCTGGAACCTCCTCCAGTCTGCTATGATTTCCCACCTGGTATATGCTTTACTACAAATACTGTGATGCTGTCAGACTGATAGAAACTTTAATGGAGTCTACATCATGTTTTCTTCTGTGCTTCATAAATGTCATTTACCTGATCTCTCAGTGATTACAGGGAAGGATAATTCCTGTTTCTTGTCATTCCCTGACAGCTCCCCTGAAAGGTATACCAAAGCAAGCCCCATTTAGGAGCCCCACAACCCCAAGTGTGTTTAGTCCAACGGCCAACAGAACTCCACCTATAGCGCCCTCTAGGACGCCTCTGCGTAGAGAGAGAGGAGTGAAGGTAAGGGGAGTGTCTGGTTTCTGTTCTAAAATATTCGAAAATCTGTTATACCCCTTTCAGACCGAGATTTCGACCCGCGAATGACCCAGGTCGGGTGTTGTTGTGAAATCCCGGGTCTGGTGCCCTGGCTTTGCGACCTTGGTCGATACCGGTGTTATTACCGGATCAGCCTAACCCGTGTTGCAGTGTGAAAGGGGGAATCCGGGTTATTCAACACTGGTTCCATAAATAAATATGTAAAATGGGGGATGGGGAGCACTGTCCTCTCTGCAGACACGGCTCCAGTCATAAGGGCTGCACCCTGGGTTATTCCCGGGTTGTAGCAGCGGTCTGAACAGATTAAACACGGCTGGAAGCCATGCTGATTGACCCCGGTTTTCGGTCTGAAAGGGGTGTAACACTTCCGTGTAAGAACTTAATGAATATTATTTGTTTAGTAAAACTTGTTGTTCAATGCAAGCTGTATATAGAACATGTAAATGTCTTTGTGTGCAGTTCTTGGGTATTTCTGATTTGAATATGATGGGAGCTGGCCGGGAAGCAAAGAGAAGAAGAAAGACTATCGGTGAGTGCTGCTCAGTTCTTATGAAATGCTTTGCCCTCTATTGTATTGCTTGGTTTTTATACAGTTATCTTTTATTATTCATAAATGAGGAATTCCGTAGATGGAACAAAAGACAGGTCCGGTGCTGCATAAAACATTGTGTGTTAGCACATAGGTAAAAAGGTTTAGTTCACAATATTGGGTTGAGCTCACCTGCCCAGCGTCAAGGCACCTCCTGCAGGTTGGTGTATTATGACATCCCTGCCATTTGGAAAGTGTGCAGCGGCCATATTGGACAGTGGTCAGACTCCTATTAAAACTAGTAACAATAACTAGAAAACACAAGGCCACGCTTCTAATCAAATATATGAAATGCGAGCAAGTGTTTATATAAGTGAAAAAAAGACAAAATATATAATAGTGAGCGCTTGAAGTGTATAAAAATAAATTTATTATAAATTTAATACTAAATATCAAGTAATACAGATAGAAAATTCCAATTGAGATCACCCAATAAGACACAACAGTTAAAATACAGAAATTTGCATAAAAAATAACACTTAGATGGATTATTAGCCTTTAGAAAATGGATATATAGGTCCAATACTGTTGATCAGCTGTAAACTCTAAAGTAGCGGGCGTCCCCGACAATTTTGGCACAGTAGAACTTAAGGAATAAATTCCACTTAATGAAAGGTTGCTATAGGCAACATCAGTCATAGCACAGTCGTTTTCAGGAGAAAGTGGCAATAATAGAGATCCAAGTGTGCAATATACATTCAAATTTAAAGGCACCGTTGACAAATTTCCCGCACCTCTAATAAGGAGAGTATAGGGGCCTCAGATATTTAGGTAGCTTACCCCTTTTGTTGTTGTTGCAGGCCAGTTGAATTATAGACAGCGGACAATGATGGCAAGTCAGACCAGAAGCAACTTGTAGCAGCGGCTGGCTTTATAGCGATCGACGGGGCTTATAGTTCAGTACAGTCTAGAGCCCAGTGTTGTATCAAGTTCCACCCGTCTCAGTGTGTAGTGCTGCGGGCAATGATGGTGCAGACCCTTTGGTCTGTGTGATTAGAAGCACCGCCGCTGCAGCTCCAATAGTCCGGCGGGAGCCACCGCTCACCTGCACTCTGTTGAAGGGGGAGACAGCACGGCCAGCGTGTGCGCCGCAAGTCCAAGTGCTGTGGCGGTGCCGTCTAGCTCCTTCTCAATAAGGTTAAACAGAGAGTAATATTGGGTGTCCTCAAAGCTCTCTAGACAAGCCTTGACGCGTTTCTTCAGTGTATCACTGATTTCCTCAGAAGGCATGCCTTCATTTGACTATGATGTTGCCTATAGCAACCTTTCATTAAGTGGAATTTATTCCTTAAGTTCTACTGTGCCAAAATTGTCGGGGACGCCCGCCACTATAGATACATTTTCTCAAGGCTAGCTGATCAACAGTATTGGACCTATATATCAATTTTCTAAAGGCTAATAATCCATCTAAGTGTTATTTTTTATGCAAATTTCTGTATTTTAACTGTTGTGTCTTATTGGGTGATCTCAATTGGAATTTTCTATGTATATTACTCGATATTTAGTATTAAATTTATAATAAATTTATTTTTATACACTTCAAGCGCTCACTAGTATATATTTTGTCTTTTTTTGTTTGTAAGGGAATTCTCACCCCTATAGTGAGCTGCTAAGTTTTTTTTTTTTTAACAAGTTAGTTAGTACATAATACAGTACCACAGAGCATAGAGACAATGGATATGCAGAGTCTTGGATGGTTCTTGTGAGTGTGGCCAGTTCCAGGCTTTACTTTTATATGCAAGTGCTGGACATGTGAGTCTTATAACCAGTACTGCAGCCCAGAGCCACGTAATTGATAACCGATACAGAGGTTGAGGCAGCCCTTCTGATGGACAGGATAGTTCTGGCTGCTTCGGATTGTGTCCCGGTTGCTCAGCACAGATACACGTCACATGTGGCAGGAGCTGGTGCAGTGTGACTTAACACATGGGAAGAGACCAATATGCAGGTCCTGATAGTCTGTTTCCTGCACAGCGAGCTTAATTATAGCCTATGTACTAAGGGGTGATATAAACCTCTTGCTTTGCCAAAACTAGTAATAATACTCATGGTTGCTCCTGACGCTGTTATTGCTCTGTGGCTATATTGAAAGCCCAGAATAATATGGCTAATAATGAAAACCCTGCTGCTTCACATGAATAAACAAGCACTTCATTTTATAGCCTAGCCTGCCATGTGCCAGCAATAAGATGTCTTTGTTGTCTCTTACGACTCTCTTGTCTTTCTTTCCGGTTCCAGAAGCAGAAACAGTAGAAAAGCCTCCAAAGGAAGAAGCGGTTGTGGAAAGCGCCACCCCTGATTACGCTGCTGGTCTGGTCTCTACACAGGTGAGAACCCATCATCCTTGTTCCTCTCAAAGCTAACTGGACATCTCGCATGCAGGATGATTCTGACCGTGATGGAGTGACCTGTCACCGACGTGATGCGTTATTTGTGGCTTTTATATGATGCTACTAACCTTCCAAATAGCACAAGTGTCTCCATAGTTGGGTAATCATGTTGGGCCGGATCCAAACATTTGAGGCCACTGTGCTCGTGGCTCTGAGTGCAGCAGGTGCAAGGCCGAGATGCCACATATCCAGCCTTGTGTTCGGATGTGGAAACACAACTTCCCTTACACACATGCGGACATAACGCTACCCATCCACTACCTTAAAATGTGAAAAAGGCCCCCGATGTCTGTATCACTTAGCATGACCTCACTGTACAATCCCATTAGCACAAGCGACATCCTCGTCCCATCATATCCGTGCTTGCATATTCGCAAAATGCTCCCTTTCCGTATCCCTGAGTTAGGTCCATTATGTGCTGACATGTACACCTGGGGAAATAAAGACATGGAGGCTCAGTTAGTAGCACTTCAGTCTCTCAGCACTGAGGTCATGAGTTCGATTCCCGGGAAAGGTATTATCTGAGTGGAGTTTGTATGTTCTCCCCGTGTCTGTGTGGGTTTTGCTCCGGGTGCTCGAGTTTTTCCCCACGTGCTGGTGGGTCAATTGGCTGCTGAATAAATTAGCCCTAGTCTGAGTGTATTTATGTGTTAGGGACCTTAGAATGCAGCTCCATTGGGGGCAGAGACTGATATTAAATATTCTCTGTAAAGTGCTACTAAGTCTGATGGCGCTATATAAAAACCTGTTAAAAAATCTAAAGTGCTGTATGGGCTCACTACTTGCCGTGAACTCTTGACCTGGGTATAACACCATACATTGTATTGTATATTCCCTTTAAATCTCTCTCGCTTTATTGTGAATAATTATAGGCCCCTCTATTGTAACTAGTGTTTGCTAGATACCTAGTTGTGAAATGTTTTGCCACCTTTTCAGAGTGCCAAGTTCCTGCAGAATGAGAGCGCCCTACCATCTACAAGTTACTTACCAGCAACGCCCAGTGTGGTGCCATCCTCCTCCTACATACCAGCGTCAGACACTCCACAAGGTATGGAGGACGTTCTAGGAAGTGGCACAGATTGCTTTGGCTTAGTGGCCCGCCATTATAGCTGTACGTTATAATATTGGAAAGAGGTCTAAGAATTCAAGCGCATCCAATCCCTGCAAGCCAAAACTATACACCTGGAGATGTCTCAAATCTCCAATAAAACATGGAAGGAAGGATGTGGTGATAGTATCAAGGCGCTAGGATATATCTCAAATGCAAGTTTCAGAAAAATAACTATTAAGTTAATAAATTAAAACCATCGAGTAATAAAAAAATGAATGATTAAAATACAATAACAGTCTTAATCGCTGTAAGCCCAATGAGGGAAAAACGGCAAGGGCAACGCATTTCAGGCTGTACGCAGCCCTTTCTCAGAGGACTCTGAGCAAGGGCTGAGTACAGCCTGAAATGCGTCGTCAATACCGGCCAGCTGATCACGAACGTCGTCATCGGGGACCCGCTAGCGAGAGTGCGGGTTTTTTTCCATCATACAGCGCTACCCCTTGCCTCATTCCACCGTTCCCTGGTATGATGTTCCCTTGTCATTTTATTTGTATAATTGTATCCTGTACTGATTAAATTCTTTTGTTTCTACTTTTATGTTCCTTATTATTGGGAGAGAAGAAACATCACAGGATTCATCTCCCCTTGCCGTTTTTCCCTCATTCGGCTTACAGCGATTAGTTATTGTATTTTATTTAATCATTAATTTTTATTACTTGATGGCTTTAATTTATTAACTTAATAGCTGTACATTATAGTTATGTCCTATCCAAGTGCAACAAAAGCTTCTGTCCTGCTAATGTATTGTTAAATCTTTCTGAAATCTTTCCATGTTCTACAATCAAAATGTCCTTCAGGGAGGAATTTACCTCACTTTAAGATCATCATCATCCCCTGTACGGCGTGTGGACCCACTTCTTTTTGGACTATTTATGTAGGGGTGCGTCCACCCACTATTAGAGGTTCCCATTCTGCCTTCCCAGTGACAATATATTATTTATCCCACTTGGGTAAATATCAGACTATTTATCACTGGAGAATGGGTTTCTGTCACTATAGTTTACCTCTGTATTTAGTTACCTGTCATCGTTTGTAACTATCCGCATGCTATCTGTATTGTGATTCCTCAGAGTCCTCTATCACCTGGTCCACTATTTCCCTGAAACATACAGCAAGTGAACAAAAAAAATCTCTCTGATCCTGGCTGGCTTACTATTGTCTCAAAACTCTGTCCCTCTTAGGCACACAATAGCCGTGATATCCTGTTGTTAGAATCCCCCTAATCACTCCCTTCTCATGCCCCCACAGCTTGTCAACGTGCCCTTGTGTTTTCACCGATCCAAAATTACCTTTTTCAGTTTTACATATGAACACTATATTATGTGGATTAATACCTTGTACATACCATTTCAGACTGCCATTACAACACCTACATCCATATGGGATGTCTAAATCACTATCACTATCACTGTCTATTTCCAATTTGCTAGCCATAAGGTAATTACAAATTATCATAACAGATATGTCTGGCCATGGATTTCTTAATTCCTTCTTTAAAACAGTACATAAGAATTAGACTGAACAACGTTACTGTTTCTAAGACAATTAAAGATGCTACAAATACACGATATTCAAAATCAATCATAATGCATTATTTCCTGACTGAAGGAGATATAGGCTTAAAGGAAGCGCTTGAATTAAACTGAGAAATACATTAAGAATCTCACCACAAATACCAAATACGTCAAGTAACAATCGGCGAAAATCGCTTATCAGATTGTTACTTACCGCGGTTTATCGTAGTTGGTAGTTGTTGAGAAACTCAAAAGCTGAGGTATTCCTCGAATTTTTAATTGCTTGGCTTCCCGGGTTTCGGCACCAAGAAATGTTGGAGGTGTTCCCCCACCTAGACCTTCCTCGGATCTTCGTTCTGTCAGGATACCTTACTATAAGACAGCCGGCTGGAGAACTCTTTTGGACTCAAGTTTGCATGTGTCTCAATTGAATTCTCCAGCCGGCTGTCTTCTAGTAAGGTATCCTGACAGAACGAAGATCCTTGTAAGACCCTCTCCGAGGAAGGTCTAGGTGGGGGAACACCTCCAACAGTCTGTTCGGGAAGCTTTACAAACCACTAGACAAGCGGAAGAGACCACAGCTCCCAACAACGCTCTCCCTGCCCATTCTTAACAACGGACGCCAATGTACCACAGCAATTCCAATGCGCCACCCACAACCCCTACCTCACCGCTGACCCCTGCAGCGCAAATGCCACAGTCCGCGTCTCAAACGCAGACTCAGTCCAGGAAAAACCTCTCTCTCTCACGGGAATTGCAAACAAAACTATTCAGTCTCCAATCACAGAGGATTCCTATGTACTCCCTGTCGTATGTCAGTATTAACAATATTCAAGACGTAACTCTGTATTTGTAAATGGGTTGTTTGGTTTTTACGTATGAAGCTAGAATAATTTTTCTAGTTGGGGAGAATAATGTAAGATTCCTTTTTTAAATGACCATTGATGCAGCATTATCTCTAGGAATTATTGCACTACAGGGATAAAAGTAGTTTGTGTCCTTAATGTATAGTCGTATAACACAGGTTTGTGCCTAGTTTTTATAGTAAAAGTGTGTTGTTGTTTATGTGGTGGCACAAATTGTCTGCAGCGCTTTACAGAGATCATTAGAAATTCACATCCGTCCCTTTGGAGCTACATACTAAGGTCCCTAACACACACACACGGAAACCGGAGCACCCCTAGGAAAACACACAGACACGGGGAGAACATACACACTCTACACAAATAAGGCCTACGTCAGGAATGGAACTCATCACTTCAGTGCTGTGAGACACAATTGCTTCTCACTCAGCCACCGTGCTGCCCCTGTGTTCCACAGTGCATAAGATGTTAACATTTGATTATGCATACTTTTTAGTAAAGGCCACTTAACCGTGTGTGTGTGTGTGTGTGTGTGTGTGTGTATACACATGTTTACACCAGGGTTGGGTAGCTGAACTTTACATATAAATTGCATTCAACCAACCCCCACAAATCCTGTCCTGATGTATTTATTAATATTATTTAGTTTAATGCCCTAAAGTGGACTCTGATGGTTGCACCAGTGGGGTAGTGTCTGTGTACCAAAGAAAGAGAGGATGGGGTGAGTGGAACCCACTGGAGTAATAGAGTATTCACCATACAGGAGCTATTATCTGCATCACAATAATTGTGTATAAGTATGCATAATCAGCCCACAAAATTGTCAAAAGGCTTGGTGCGCCACTGAGGTATTGCCATAATACTTGTGTGGTGCCATATAGGACCGAAGTCAGCACTCAAATAGTCCGGAAACCAATGTATGCAAAAAGGATCATTTGTATTATGGCACCAGAAAAACATAATCTTCAAATACATCCAATATAAAGTGCAGAGAAAATGAGCAAAATCACACAATGAATAGCAGCTTTTCATAAAGTTGGCAGCATCTTATGTAATAGACATTCCCAGAAAGCAATATAAAGAGCAGCTTATGTCCTTAAATCACAGTCCACAATAAAGCCTCTGGTAAAAATGTATAACGTGGATTGGAGTGTCCAGCATGAGACCGTCCTCTTACCCGACCGCTGTAGCCGCTTTCCTTACAGATAACTGCGCTTTTCTACATAACGCCAATTCACGTTATACATTCTTACCAGAAGCTTTACTGTGGACTGATTTAAGGACTTTAGCTGCTCTTTATATTGCTTTCTGGGCATGTCAGTTGTAAATAAGATGCTGCCAACTTTATGAAAAGCTGCTATTCGTTGTGTCATTTTTGCACGTTTTCTCTGCACTTTATATTGGATGTATTTTGGGTTTTTTGTTTTTTTTTCTCTTGTGCCATAATACAAATTATCCTTTTTGCATACCGTGGTTTCCGCACTATTTATTTGAGTGCTGACTTGCTTCCTATATGGCACCCCACAAATATTATGTAGTAAATAGATAGAAAATCATATCAGTGAGAGGGATGCGGGGTGCAGCCTATGAGTGTGGGTCCCCGTTGCAAATGCCCCTATTTCGATAGGCATGAGGCATAGTAATGGCTGTGTTATCGTTTGCTTATGTCTCAATGAGGCTTAGCAATAGATCCCCAGAGCACCGAACGCAGTGTTCCGATAGGTAAGTATCCCCAGCAAACTCAGTAACCCTAATGAGTGAATGAAAAGGGACAGTTTGGACCGCTCAAAAAATACCACTGTATTGTGAGTTATGTCCCCCTTAGAAATCCATATATAGGCCAGAACACAACCGCCTCCAAATATGAAGATGCAGCGTTTCAAATTTCATGTCTATTTAATATAAGTATAAACTGTCCATTTTATGCTTCACTCATTTTTTTTCTGCCGTGTGTGTGGTTACACTGACGCTTTTGTAGTTATTTGTGCAATGGTTAATCATAAGTTGGAGAGATTTGCAAGTTATTTGATATGGTTTGTTACATGAATAGAAGATTGCACGCTGTCCATTTAGCAAGGAACATACGGTGAAACTCACGTTTTTCTCTGTTTACCAAAAGAACAAGTGTGTGCTGCGCAGGAAATGCTGAAGACGGCTAACAAGGTCACCAGGCCAGAGAAGGCTCTAATAATCGGCTTTATGGCTGGTATAAGAGGTAGGTTACGATGTGAATGAAGTGCCCTTTCATTAAGTGTGTAGAATTGATTTATTTTTTCTCTTCCCCTGCCCTGTCTACTGATAAATAGTTAATGGTCCCACTACTCGACTGGTTTACACGTGACCATTTTACCCAGTATCGGACTTTATTATTATCCATCATTTACATGACAATGTTCACAGCGTATGGAGAGTAAAAAAAATTCCTGCGCTGTCTCTACTAGAACAGATTAAATAAAAATATATATTAAAAATTGAAAAAGAAAACAAAATATAAAAACATATAACGCCTTCCAAATTTGCTAAATAAAGTTTATAAATACAGTAATGTCTGGTACCAGATCTACATAAAAAAATGAATATTAAAAGCTTTCTGATTGTATAGTTCAGTTAGCTAATTGAATGATCTTTAACTATATAATATACGCTGCACTCAGGATCTTATCATAACTATATAATATACGCTGCACTCAGGATCTTATCAAAGTATTCAAATTCTTCAGCTGTATAGACAAGTTATTAGTTTTCTCTGTGTGGATTAAAGTTGATCACTATCACCAGATGTCCCGTAGTTTCTCTTCTGTGCTTGGGAGGTACAGAAGTCCACTGTAATGTAAGATGTTACACCTCAATAATGGGGTATCCTTTAAGAACTCCGTCCCACTATATTGGCACCGTCCGATGACGATTATACGCTGATGAGGTAATGCAGATGCAATGTTTTTTGTTTTTTTTTGTATTTATTTGTTTTTTTACTGTGATTTAACTTATTTCTGTTGTTTTTTGCAGAAAACCCCTGCCCAGAGCAAGGCGACATTATCCAGGTTAAACTGCGCGAGGACACGGAGGTTATACAG
>WWET01006335.1:0-15272 GCA_011038615.1 Limnodynastes dumerilii
TTGTTCTAGTTCACATATATTATTAAGTTGTGCAAAGAAAAAATCTCTGATTCGGATAATCAGCATTATGTTTCTTCACCTCCTGAATCCCCAAAATGATCCTCACAGGTGACATGAGCTCAGCCCGGCGTTGCTGACCTTTCATAGCCTCCAGGAGGAAAGCCATAGGTGCCTGAAGGGGGTGGGGCTTAATGATGCAATTTATGCAAATCACACAAGAAGCCTCACCCCCTGACTAGCAATACCCCTCTCCTTAGTTTTACTAGGGATGGGGGCGGGGCTTGTTGATACAATTTTTGTGAAGTTCCACCCCTGCCCTTAGTAACCCCAGGCTGAGGGGCAGAACTTAGACCTCAAGCCCTTTGCGGAACATTTCCTGGCTCTTCTGGGATTACGGGAGAACTGTCCAAATTTTGTGAGTCACCTGGATATTCCGGAAGAGTCTGCAACCATGGCTACACCAGGCATGCCAAACTCACGACCCGCGGGCGCATGTGGCTCAAAAGCTTTTATTTTGTGGCCACATCTAAGAAAGAGAAACAGGGCCGACGATCATTGCTAAAAAGGGACACAGGACACTGATAGCAAATCCCTTTCCAGCTGTCCTGTATAACGGCTGCATCGGCCAATAGCCGGAAACAGAATGAGGAGTACTGGAGAGCTAGAGATACATGATTGGGGAATACTGAGGAGCTGGAGACACATAAATGGGGAGTACTGGAGAGCTGGAGACACATGAATGGGGAGTACTGGGGAGCTGGAGACACATGAATGGGGAGTACTAGTAGCTCGAGACACATGAATGGGGAGTACTAGTAGCTCGAGACACATGAATGGGGAGTACTGGGAGCTGGAGACACATGAATGGGGAGTACTGGGGAGCTGGAGACACATGAATGGGGAGTACTGGGGAGCTGGAGACATGAATGGGGAGTACTGGGGAAGCTGGATTAGACTTTTTATTATTCTTGTAGACCATACAATCTAAGACTTTGCTTGTTTGGGGTCTTGAGTTTGACACGCCTGAGCTAAACTTTGTGTCTCCCACTTTCATAGAGACATTTTTATTCTATATTTAGTATTTTATTTGGCGCTTGTTACAGAGTGTTATAGTAGCGCTTGTTACCGTTTGTTATTGTAACGCTGGTTACGGATTGTTATAGTAGCAATTGTTACAGATTGTTATAGTAGCGATTGTTACAGATTGTTATAGTAGCGATTGTTACAGATTGTTATAGTAGCGATTGTTATAGTAACGCTGGTTGCAGTTTGCTATAGTAACACTGGTTGCGGATTGTTATAGTAGCGATTGTTACGGATTGTTATAGTAACGCTGGTTGCAGATTGTTATAGTAACACTGGTTACGGATTGTTATAGTAGCGATTGTTACGGATTGTTATAGTAGCGATTGTTACAGATTGTTATAGTAACGCTGGTTACGGATTGTTATAGTAGCGATTGTTACAGATTGTTATAGTAGCGATTGTTACAGATTGTTATAGTAGCGATTGTTACAGATTGTTATAGTAGCGATTGTTACAGATTGTTATAGTAGCGATTGTTATAGTAACGCTGGTTGCAGTTTGCTATAGTAACACTGGTTGCGGATTGTTATAGTAGCGATTGTTACGGATTGTTATAGTATGTGCTCCTGTCCTCCTCCTCTCTATCGCTGTGCTCCTGTCCTCCTCCTCTCTATCGCTGTGCTCCTGTCCTCCTCCTCTCTATCGCTGTGCTCCTGTCCTCCTCCTCTCTATCGCTGTGCTCCTGTCCTCCTCCTCTCTATCGCTGTGCTCCTGTCCTCCTCCTCTCTATCGCTGTGCTCCTGTCCTCCTCCTCTCTATCGCTGTGCTCCTGTCCTCCTCCTCTCTATCGCTGTGCTCCTGTCCTCCTCCTCTCTATCGCTGTGCTCCTGTCCTCCTCCTCTCTATCGCTGTGCTCCTGTCCTCCTCCTCTCTATCGCTGTGCTCCTGTCCTCCTCCTCTCTATCGCTGTGCTCCTGTCCTCCTCCTCTCTATCGCTGTGCTCCTGTCCTCCTCCTCTCTATCGCTGTGCTCCTGTCCTCCTCCTCTCTATCGCTGTGCTCCTGTCCTCCTCCTCTCTATCGCTGTGCTCCTGTCCTCCTCCTCTCTATCGCTGTGCTCCTGTCCTCCTCCTCTCTATCGCTGTGCTCCTGTCCTCCTCCTCTCTATCGCTGTGCTCCTGTCCTCCTCCTCTCTATCGCTGTGCTCCTGTCCTCCTCCTCTCTATCGCTGTGCTCCTGTCCTCCTCCTCTCTATCGCTGTGCTCCTGTCCTCCTCCTCTCTATCGCTGTGCTCCTGTCCTCCTCCTCTCTATCGCTGTGCTCCTGTCCTCCTCCTCTCTATCGCTGTGCTCCTGTCCTCCTCCTCTCTATCGCTGTGCTCCTGTCCTCCTCCTCTCTATCGCTGTGCTCCTGTCCTCCTCCTCTCTATCGCTGTGCTCCTGTCCTCCTCCTCTCTATCGCTGTGCTCCTGTCCTCCTCCTCTCTATCGCTGTGCTCCTGTCCTCCTCCTCTCTATCGCTGTGCTCCTGTCCTCCTCCTCTCTATCGCTGTGCTCCTGTCCTCCTCCTCTCTATCGCTGTGCTCCTGTCCTCCTCCTCTCTATCGCTGTGCTCCTGTCCTCCTCCTCTCTATCGCTGTGCTCCTGTCCTCCTCCTCTCTATCGCTGTGCTCCTGTCCTCCTCCTCTCTATCGCTGTGCTCCTGTCCTCCTCCTCTCTATCGCTGTGCTCCTGTCCTCCTCCTCTCTATCGCTGTGCTCCTGTCCTCCTCCTCTCTATCGCTGTGCTCCTGTCCTCCTCCTCTCTATCGCTGTGCTCCTGTCCTCCTCCTCTCTATCGCTGTGCTCCTGTCCTCCTCCTCTCTATCGCTGTGCTCCTGTCCTCCTCCTCTCTATTGCTGTGCTCCTATCCTCCTCCCCTCTATCGCTGTGCTCCTGTCCTCCTCCTCTCTATCGCTGTGCTCCTGTCCTCCTCCTCTCTATCGCTGTGCTCCTGTCCTCCTCCTCTCTATCGCTTTGCTCCTGTCCTCCTCCTCTCTATCGCTGTGCTCCTGTCCTCCTTCTCTCTATCGCTGTGCTCCTGTCCTCCTTCTCTCTATCGCTGTGCTCCTGTCCGCCTCCCCTCTTTCGCTGTGCTCCTGTTCTCCTCCTATTGCTGTGCTCCTGTTCTCCTATTGCTGTGCTCCTGTCCTCCTCCTCTCTATCGCTGTGCTCCTGTACTCCTCCTCTCTATCGCTGTGCTCCTGTACTCCTCCTCTCTATCGCTGTGCTCCTGCCGCCTCCCCTCTTTTGCTGTGCTCCTGTTCTCCTCCTATTGCTGTGCTCCTGTTCTCCTCTCTATCGCTGTGCTCCTGTACTCCTCCTCTCTATTGCTGTGCTCCTGTTCTCCTCCTCTCTATCGCTGTGCTTCTGTCCTCATCCCCTCTATCGCTGTGCTCTTGTCCTTCTCCCCTCTATCACAGGAACTCTGTCACCCCCTCTATCATTGGGCCCTTGCTTATCTCCAGATTTATGTCCTCCTCTCTAGTTCCGATGCCTTTTCTGTTGCTGCCCCCCCCCCTCCTCTATCACTGGACCTCTGTCCCCCATATCTCTGTGATTAGATCCTTGTATAAAATGTACTGGTCCTATCAAACCATTAACCCCTCTCTATTAAGAAGTCTCTTAAAGCATATCTGTCCCTCTCTTATCGTGTCTCCAACCCCCTTGGTACTAATCTCAGATATCTCTCTGTCTCTGTCTTTCTCTCTCTGTCTCTCTCCCTCTCTCTGTCTGTCTCTGTCTCTCTCTCTCTCTTTCTGTCTCCCTCTGTCTCTGTCTGTCTGTCTCTCTCTCTCTCTCTGTATGTGTCTCTCTCTCTCTCCCTCTGTATGTGTCTCTCTCTCTGTCTCTCTGATCTCTCTCTCTCTGTCTCCCTCACTCTCTGTCTCTCTCTCTCTCTCTCTGTATGTGTGTGTCTCTCTCTCTGTATGTGTCTCTCTCTCTCTCTCTCTCTCTCTCTCTCTCTCTCTCTCTCTCTGCTCTCTCTCTCTCTCTCTCTCTCTCTCTCTCTCTCTCTGTCTCTTTATGTCTCTCTTTCTCTCTCTCTTCTTTCTGTATCTCTCTCTCTCTCTGTCTCCCTCACTCTGTCTCTGTCTCTCTCAGTGATAATGGTGCTAATATGTTGTAGAGTTTGATGGAAACTTACACCTTAAACCATGATATGTGCATTTAATAAAATATTCCTGATACTATGTAACATTTCATTACCTTACTGACCACAAACTGTATCCTTGTACCTGTCTCTCATTGCCTGGGTGCGGGTTGTTGGAGGGAAAAGGGGATTCATGGGAATACTTCCTCTGTCTGCTATGATGTGATCTATTACTATTACTCCATCATCACAGATTAGACTCCCCTCATCTGTGTCCTGATAACAGTACTTATGCTCGGAATGCAGTCATTGAGCTGCTTCGATGTCAGTGACAGTCTGTCAGTCACTCTCCACCTGCTCTGATTTAGGACTCACTTTCTCCAAACATGTTCTGTAACCTGTGCAGATGAATGAATGAATGAATGATGGTGTGTGTGAGATGTATTTAGTTCTGTATTATCACTTCCATTATTTCATGGATATTATTTATCTTTGTATTAAAAAAATATAAAAAAATGACAAACTCCACAATGCTGCCCCATTAAATCTACCAAACGTCAATTTTTCTCATTTCTTTACGTATTTATATTTTTGTTCTAATGATTAGACATTTTCCATGCAGACACAGTATAGGGAGAGGTATATTGCCTACAATACAGACTCTCATCAGCTTCACGTGAACAATCCCCACCGCTAATCTATGAATCATCTGTTTGTTGCTTCAAAAACATCATTCAAAAAAATATCACATGTAATAGCTGTATTCCGTCTCCGAGGTGATAATGCGGTATCGCCTACGATAAGACACACATGCCGGCGCTGCATATTTCAAAACTGCCACTAGGTGGTGCCTTTGTCTTAGATTTTGTACAGCGGAGATGTCTCAGTGGAAGAATTGCAGCCTAAGTCTGTCCTGATGTTATCAGTCTAAATTGTGTATCAAGTATTCTCCGGTATCAGTGTCATTGGGCCTGATTCAGAACTACTCCGATGCGCTAACACACAGCGTATCGGCATGCTCTTCCCCCCCGACACTCCCCCCCCGACACTCCCCTGTGGCCGACACTCCCCCTGTGGCCAGTGTAATTACACACTGTTTCGCCGGCTGAAGGCTACCCTAACTTCAACAGTGTGTAATTACGCCGGCCACTGGAGCGTAAGTGGCTAAACCCGCCCTCCCATCCTCATTACCTTACCTCCTTACCTCCCGCCGTAGTTACGTCAAGGAACGCCCCCCTCAACCGTAACTACGCAACAGTTAGGGACGCCCAATCCTAAGGAACGGGTTTCCCTAACTACGCCGGACAAAACTGCCGATCTTACGCATACGGGCCCATTATATCATTGATACATGATTATTTTATATGTAACAAGAGACTTATCAACAGAATGAAAAAATGTTGTGTAAAGAAGAAAAATTGCCCATGAGTAATAAAGATTTAACTAATAATTAATGGAGAACATTTATTTATTTATTTTAAATACAGAATTTAAACAATCTCTAAATAGTCAATCCGTGGTGTTCATCAGTAAAATGATCTTGTAGTTTTGTCCATCAGCTGAACGGGACAGGACATAAAGGTCATTGAGAGCTGATATGGGACTGGCTAGTTAAACACGTTGATGAAGATACTTCTATAGTAACATTGTGGTGAGATGTTTTTAATCATGTTATAAATAGACCTTGTTACAATGTTGCATTGTCTTCTGCATGAATATATCATTGTTCAGAGTTACACTGATGCTATTGGCACTCATCTATTAATTCCTGTATTGGAGTATAAATAATGGCCGTTCTATGAGCTTGCATGTTAATTTAAGATTTATGAGCAGCCTCTTATAATGTATATAGGGTATTTTTGTCGGGACAATTGTGTGACGCCTTGATGATGATTTTTTTCCTCTCTTTTGAGAAAGAAACAGATCGATAACTTTGTTTGTAAAACCATAATTTTTATTAGTAACAGTTTTAGCATATAGAATATTTAACCCAAAAATACACTTGTAATATAAAACAGGTGTTTTAGAAGTGTAAAAGAATTTTGCAGTAAATGTGTTGAGAAAATGAATGTAGATAAGATGCCATGTTCTGTGTAAGGACTAAATACCCAACGCGTTTCCCCGCCAGTCATCACAGCACAGCGATAAAAAGAATGAGTGTAGATATATATTCAAGGCCAAGGAGTCTCATGTGATAAACAGATTTAGCGGATATACACTTAGGGACTCAGGGTCCTAAACTGGGGTTACTCTAAAAGTGTCAGAGTGTTTAATGACCGATTCATAGGAGCGGGAGAAATGCGTGAGTGGTGCGGCTAGGACCATGATGCATGCAGTATCACTGAAAGGTGAGATACCACCAATAGGAGCGATGCTTCCAGTTCTCACTCACATTAACACGAGTTCTTGGATTGACAATATGTGGAAAGCTATGATAAAAAATGTCAACTAACGCGTTTCATCACCTCATGCCAGTTTAATGTGTGCACCAATATAGCAATAAAATGGGTGTTTATCTCCCCTGGGAGAATAGAATCTCTAATGAATGAATAAAAATGCAGGAAGACGGTACTAGAGCGCCACTGCTGATGCTGATCCAGTGGGTTCCCACACAGAAGATTTGTAACGATCCACTATCCAAACATTGGTGCGTTTGAATAGTAGCCACGCCCACTCGCATGGACGGACAGTCAGGGGGTTACCTTATATTTTCTGACTCATTCCAATTCCTGGAAGTACAGAGGTCGGGACAGGTATACAGAGGGGGAATGCCCATACAGTCACCAGCCAAGGAAGGAACGCCCACACTGTCCCCTGACTAGGAGGGAACGCCCATACTGTCCCCTGACTAGGAGGGAACGCCCATACAGTCACCAGCCAAGGAAGGAACATCCAAACATTGGTGCGTTTGAATAGTAGCCACGCCCACTCGCATAGACGGACAGTCAGGGGGTTACCTTATATTTTCCGACTCATTCCAATTCCTGGAAGTACAGAGGTCGGGACAGGTACACAGAGGGGGAACGCCCATACAGTCACCAGCCAAGGAAGGAATGCCCACACGGTCACCTGACTAGGAGGGAACGCCCCTACTGTCCCCTGACTAGGAGGGAACACCCATACTGTCCCCTGACTAGGAGGGAAAGCCCACACTGTCACCTGACTAGGAGGGAACGCCCATACTGTCCCCTGACTAATAAGGAACACCCACGTGTGAGCTGTCCATATGCATAAATCTACAGTACTATCTCTCTCACTCCATACAGATCAGGCCTAGTCCAGGAATGAACCTCAGCGCTGTGAGATGCAATGCTAGTCACTGAGCCACCCCGCTGCCCAGTATTGAATATGTGTTAAATGAATAATAATAATAATATTCAGGACCTGGATGACATCTCACAAACACAGCAGAGTGTTATAAACCCGCGCTGGGCTCCGGGGAACCACACGCCATTTCCGTTGATGTTCCAGTTACGGTATTAGGGTGAACCCAGCCGTCAGATGACACAACTACAGGAGATAGGTTTCCTGCATTCTTATTGGATCATCACAATTTCCTCGTCTTCAGCGGCTGTTGCGTGTCATGTCATGGATTCTGACATCTGCTGCTCGTTACCTTCCTGAGAATGTCGTTTTTTCCCCTCTTCTTTATTTATTTTACATCGTTTTTTTTAATGTTATTAAAATCAAAGCGTCCAAGAGACTTTCATCGTTCTCAGAGCCGAGCGCGGATGAAAATAGTTCCCCATCGCGCCTCCTCTGGTGCCTCGTGGGCTCGAATGGATCCTGTTTATTGCTGCAGCCAGTCCGGGGCCTGGGAGAGTGGCTGGCAAAGGGCTCACACCGCGTACGTAACACACTGACCCGCAGCAGGTTCACATCGCGCTGTGCCAGGTTGGCCGCCCTCCATGCGCAGTTCAGGGAAGATCGCCCGTGTTTCCTGGAGAAGGGAGCAGGGTTCATGGGATGTGGGCGTTTGTACCGCGCTCTGGAGTAGGTGGGTGCTATAGAACGGATGAAGGATGCTTCCATTAGAACAGCTGCTTCTTGTTAGGGGCCTCCGGAGCTGGAGCTCATCAAAACAAAATGATTAGTTAATCAGAACAAGGAGCGTCCGTGGAAATCATGATTTATCTTTAAATCGTTCTATTCATACTTCGAGGCTTACATCTGATCTGCGAGGTCACATGTTGTTCCACAATGTTCACATATACATCAAGGTGCAATAATAAGGGAACACAGCCATGTACAGAAATAAGATGGTTTACATTCAGGCGATGTAACGGTTACACTAAGTGGTTATATCCGGCTTGATAACATCTCTGAATGAAGAGAGAATATCTGTGATAAGCAGCAGGTGAATTGTCAGCGTTTAGAAAATCCACAACTCTCCGCAGTACATAACAGTCTGCATCAGGAACTGCGCTTACATTCTGTACGTGTGAGGAATCGCACACACCCTGCACACCCGCTGGATCATCCTCACACGTGCAGGCCTTTCACAAAGTGGGCCTGATCCAGAACTACGCTTCCCCGTGATTTCGCAGATTCGAACGCACTGCGCATGCGCACCATAGAAAATACGCACATTCACGTAGCGTAATTGTGAACGTGTGGGCCATTCACGTATGTGACACGTAAATACTTACGTGTGGGCGGACGTACGCTGTTACGTGTGAAAAAGTTAAGGTAGGGTTTGGGCAGCGTATCTTGACAAAATACGTCCGTGCAAGGGTTGTGCCGAGGGGAGTGTAGCGAACTTACGTGCACGAAAATATGCTCCGCGGATAAACGTACGGCACACGTTCTGGATCTACTCCAGTGTAAGTAAGTCTCCTATCGTTATTCGTTCTGGATCCCAGGACGTGTATTGGGGTCATGGCAGAATCGGTGTCCTTTATACCACGTTTCCCGTGGCGATGGACAGCGTCTCTCTGTCACCCTCCTGTGCTTCAAAGAACCGCTCAACCCCAGACTCCAGGGAGGACGCAGCCCGTCCATGCAGAGAAGAGAGGACCATTTCTGTTGGAGAAGCGGAGTAATAATTCACCAATAATAAAGACCACAATGGGGGCAGACGCCATCGTCCTGTGTGCCACGTTTACCACGACTATTCATCATCGATGTGTGGCCTATGTGTGAGGCACGGCGCGGGTCCTGCGCATTTTCCTTCCACCATTCACTCACTCCGGTGGCATTGCATTGGTGTGGCTGAACCTGTGGTTTGTATGTGGAGTGATCAGAGGCCCATAAATCGAGGTCCATTGAGTGACCTTTATAAAGAGTAATGTCAGATGTGCTCCAGGCGAGGGCTCTGTGTCTTGTCATACCCCAGACACTAATCAGCCTGCAGTTACATGACGACGTGAAGCAGCTTCAGGCAGTTCCCGGATAATTATTATGAACTCACTTTGCTGAATGCACGGAGTATTCTCTTCAATGAGCAGCGACAAAAGCATAAGCCACTGTGCTATAGTCTCCCTGTAATAACACATTAATGACCCAACTGATACATCATTATTTATCCATTAAACACACAATATGATATGGAGGGGAATGTCCTATTACTGTCAGGAGCACTGGTAGACATCTCCTCTTCACTGCTATATAAAGTAACATAGAAGTTGCTGTCACTTAAATACATGGTCACTTAGCTCCACCTCTGGTCACTGTGAGGAGCACTGCTACACAATGTAATATAGTGGAGCATGTCTTTAAGATATGGACACACTGCTACACAATGTAATATAGAGAGGAGTCACTGAGATATGGACACACCGCTACACAATGTAATATAGAGAGGAGTCACTGAGATATGGACACACTGCTACACAATGTAATATAGAGAGGAGTCACTGAGATATGGACACACTGCTACACAATGTAATATAGAGAGGAGTCACTGAGATATGGACACACTGCTACACAATGTAATATAGAGAGGAGTCACTGAGATATGGACACACTGCTACACAATGTAATATAGAGAGGAGTCACTGAGATATGGACACACTGCTACACAATGTAATATAGAGAGGAGTCACTGAGATATGGACACACTGCTACACAATGTAATATAGAGAGGAGTCACTGAGATATGGACACACTGCTACACAATGTAATATAGAGAGGAGTCACTGAGATATGGACACACTGCTACACAATGTAATATAGAGAGGAGTCACTGAGATATGGACACACTGCTACACAATGTAATATAGAGAGGAGTCACTGAGATATGGACACACTGCTACACAATGTAATATAGAGAGGAGTCACTGAGATATGGACACACTGCTACACAATGTAATATAGAGAGGAGTCACTGAGATATGGACACACTGCTACACAATGTAATATAGAGAGGAGTCACTGAGATATGGACACACTGCTACACAATGTAATATAGAGAGGAGTCACTGAGATATGGACACACTGCTACACAATGTAATATAGAGAGGAGTCACTGAGATATGGACACACTGCTACACAATGTAATATAGAGAGGAGTCACTGAGATATGGACACACTGCTACACAATGTAATATAGAGAGGAGTCACTGAGATATGGACACACTGCTACACAATGTAATATAGAGAGGAGTCACTGAGATATGGACACACTGCTACACAATGTAATATAGAGAGGAGTCACTGAGATATGGACACACTGCTACACAATGTAATATAGAGAGGAGTCACTGAGATATGGACACACTGCTACACAATGTAATATAGAGAGGAGTCACTGAGATATGGACACACTGCTACACAATGTAATATAGAGAGGAGTCACTGAGATATGGACACACTGCTACACAATGTAATATAGAGAGGAGTCACTGAGATATGGACACACTGCTACACAATGTAATATAGAGAGGAGTCACTGAGATATGGACACACTGCTACACAATGTAATATAGAGAGGAGTCACTGAGATATGGACACACTGCTACACAATGTAATATAGAGAGGAGTCACTGAGATATGGACACACTGCTACACAATGTAATATAGAGAGGAGTCACTGAGATATGGACACACTGCTACACAATGTAATATAGAGAGGAGTCACTGAGATATGGACACACTGCTACACAATGTAATATAGAGAGGAGTCACTGAGATATGGACACACTGCTACACAATGTAATATAGAGAGGAGTCACTGAGATATGGACACACTGCTACACAATGTAATATAGAGAGGAGTCACTGAGATATGGACACACTGCTACACAATGTAATATAGAGAGGAGTCACTGAGATATGGACACACTGCTACACAATGTAATATAGAGAGGAGTCACTGAGATATGGACACACTGCTACACAATGTAATATAGAGAGGAGTCACTGAGATATGGACACACTGCTACACAATGTAATATAGAGAGGAGTCACTGAGATATGGACACACTGCTACACAATGTAATATAGAGAGGAGTCACTGAGATATGGATACACTGCTACACAATGTAATATAGAGAGGAGTCACTGAGATATGGGCACACTGCTACACAATGTAATATAGAGAGGAGTCACTGAGATATGGGCCCTGTGCGCAATCTATGTAACAAAATGTTGCGTAGATGGTGTAAAAGGGTTATTACTCACGCGTAGTAACTATAAACGGAAAAGTACGCTAGTAAAATGAAAAATTCGGGACTGGGAATCTTGTCCACCGTGTTGAACTGCAAGAGGAGGCCACGTTTTAATTGTGAGAGCGGAATTGGAATAGAGAGGTGACGTTTCTTAGCTGTGATCTATTTCATAGATTAAACATAAAGCTGTGCAGTGCGTGAGTTCTATGTGGAAAAGAAAAGCATTTTCCCTGCATGTGAAAGATTTAAGATGAATTACCCCCCTTACTCTGCAGAATGGTGGAGCGGAGCCGTACACTGGCACCTTTTTTACCCTTCCTCCCAAACCCAGAATCAGCCTCTTAGTGATCAGCGGATGAGCCTCAATCACAAATCATTGATTCTTCTAGTAACAGGTGCCGGAGACTCAGGGTTTTCCACTTTATTCTCTTGTAACTTCATTTAGCGCTTGTGGTAATGTGACAGATGGACGCATGTGCCAGTGTAATCGCACGCGATCGTTCCCTGCTCACGTCTGATCCGTCTCCCAGCATCTGGAAGCCATTAAGGGCTGCTCCATTCACAGGGAACATTTTTACAACGTGAGAGCGTGTATTCCTGGCCTGCGAGGCTGCGATGCGAGACCCTCATGTTTAATGCAGGAGAGAGATTCATTGGGGTTTAATAATCCTTCTTTTATGGGCAGGTGTGAGGAGCGGGGGAGATATCTGCTGGAGACCACCCAGGACGGGGTGACCCCTGACCCCGCACAGGCCGTTCCCGGCTCACCTGGGAGTGGATATTACATGTAATAAATCCCTGGTGACGGGATCACAGGACTGAATGATACATTGTTACCGCAGAGCCAAACAATGCGCTAATTGTGTCATCTCCAGACGAACAAACGCGGCCAAACATGTATCAGTGCGCAAACGCTACAGCAAATCACATTACAGAGACATTCCCAAACACAAGTACAGGTACTGCACTGTAATGTATAGAGGAAATGCTGGTTATATATATACACATTACAGACAGGTACAATACAGATACATTCCCTTTCCCAGTGATATAACACAGGTACAGGCACTACACTGTAATGTATAGAGGAAATGCTGGTTATGTACATACACATTACAGACAGGTACAATACAGATACATTCTCTATCACAGTGATATAACACACTATTCACCGGTTCTTACCATCTGTTCTTCTACGTTGCAAGTTCCCGCTGCGATGTTACACATTGCAAAATAGGGACAGTGAAAGTGTCTTTTCGGCTGTCACTATTTCGAATGTGTAACACTGCGAATCGCATACTCACCCATTCATTTTCGGAAAACAGCGTAGCCGCCGGACCAGACCACCGGGGAGGTGAGTAACCCTCTCCAAGGATTTAGGATTAGGCTGCGGGGGTGGGGGGGGCGACCAGGGTAAGGCTACGGGAGGGGTGACTTAGGGTTAGAGAGTGGGGAGGCTTAGGGTTAGGGTAAGAGAGTAGGGAAGCCTCACCATGTTCGGTGCTCCGGGGGTCAATTGCTATGGCTCATCGAGGCTTAAGCAATCGATATCCCAGCCAGTTCGGAACTGTCTGGGAGCAATCGGCCCTATGGAAATACAGGGACCCACCCACTTATGATATCATTCTATGGTTTGACCAGTAAAATATGGAGGTTAAAAGATCCAATCAAACGATGTGATGTTCTTTTATGTGATTGGTCCAGTGTACACACTAACACAATATTATCCTCCACACTTGTTTATCTTTTGATCTGAATGATAACCATGTGAGTTGTGGTGTTTCCCTGGCTTTATATGGCAGACATCGCATGGTTTTGCACCAATGTGGCAGATATTCCAGACTTCCTCCATTGAAGTCACTGTCACACAGCAAGGTTGTTATATTGGGGTGTAAGTGTGAGCAGCTCCTGTCACTTGGTGCCACTTGTGTCTCAGTAATTCCTGGTCTGTTAATGTTGTAACAGAGGCGTAACTACAGAGGATGCAAGGGGGCGGCCGCTATGGGGCTCGGAGGAGAGGTGCCCGTGGCAGAGGCTGACAGCTTGTCATATGCATGTATAGTGCTGTAGCACTCAGCACTCACACAAAAGCTGTTTTAAGCTCTCAGCCTCTGACAGCTTCTATTGGACAGCGGTCATGCCCAGCTCCGCCCCAGTCCTACCCAGCTCCGCCCCCAGTCCTGCCTGGCTCCACCCACATCCTCATAGAGACATACGTACATTAATGTCTATCACCAGTGCAGTCAATTCATGACATCAGTTTATTTTCCAGCCATGGACTAGGTCACAGCAAGTATGTGTCATACCAGAATAAAGAGCTGTGTGGAAACAAGCACAAAGATTAATAGCTGTCATTAGGATGATACCAAGGCAGTGATTACCAGGGATAATAGATCGTGGCGATCAACTCTAAACTGAAGCATAAGATTAAAGATTTCCAGTATTTGAAACTCCTGCAAAATAAGTCAAGTAATTTGCGCCGCGATGCATGGTCACGGGGTTTATCCAGCAGGAAATTACCTTCATCTTCTGGGAATGATCTTCACCCATCCTAAGAGCCAGGGAGGCTGAAGATGTGGCTAAAGAGGGAAAGTGGAGATGTGTCAACCAATCAGATTCTACCTCTCATTTAACATGCACATTATAAAAAGTGAGAGGTATAAATTACATGGTTGTCAGGGGCAACAGATCTCCACTTCTCCTTTTTAGAAGCTCTAATAACTTATACCCTAAAGTGTCCTGGGCTGGGAGAATGGCTACTTTGGGCTGCTGTTTTCTCTCTCTCCACAAGGGGGAGCACCATTGCCACAATTTCCACTTGCAGAGTTTAATGTAGTGAAGTTTACACTTCATAGATGTAAATTACAACATGTATTATTGTAGAGATTACATATACTTAAATGTAGAGTCTGTTATAATGTCTATTGTACAATGAGGTTTTATAACCTCTGTAAAATTTTTATTGTGTTGTGAAAACATGAAAGGAATCTTTAAGCTGTGAATCACACTTAATTACATAATAGATGTGGTTTATTATTATTTTATTCATTAACAGGCTTTTATATAGCGTCAGCATGTTACATAGGTCTTTACCATTTTAAACAAGTTACTATGGAGAGAGACAGGGTGTATGGTAACAGTGCTCTGTATTATTACCAGGACTGAAGGGATATTACTATGGAGAGACAGGGTGTATGGTAACAGTGCTCAGTGCTGTGTATGATAAGTCACACAGCAGTGTTACTACCAGGACTGAGGGGATATTACTATGGAGAGAGACAGGGTGTATGGTAACAGTGCTCTGTATGATCAGTCACAACAGTGCTCTGTTACCAGGACTGAAGGGATATTACTATGGAGAGACAGGGTGTATGGTAACAGTGCTCAGTGCTGTGTATGATCAGTCACACAGCAGTGTTACTACCAGGACTGAGGGATATTACTATGGAGAGAGACAGGACAGGGGGTAACAGTGCTCAGTGCTGTGTATGATCAGTCACACAGCAGTGT